>VNJT01017683.1:0-10110 GCA_008042655.1 Drosophila burlai | reverse complement strand
TGTTGCGAAAAGAATGTTGCGAACGAAAATGTTGCGAACAAACTAAATGAATTTATATATATATTCGTATGGCAGCTATATGATATAGTGGTCCGATTTTGATCAAATTAAAACCGAAATTCTAAAATAATACAAAATGGCCATGTATCAGATTATATGGAATTATATTGAAAATTGGCATTGTAAAAATTTTTTTTCTCAAAAACTTCCGATCGTTCCTATGGCAGCTATATGATATAGTCGTCCGATCCGGCCCGTTCCGACATATATAGTAGTGAGAGCATATAGAAGCATATGTGCAAAGTTTCATTCAGATAGCTTCAAAACTGAGGGACTAGTTTGCGTAGAAACGGACGGACAGACAGACGGACAGACGGACATGGCTAGATCGACTCGGCTGTTGATGCTGATCAAGAATATATATACTTTATAGGGTCGGAAATGTCTCCTTCACTGCGTTGCAAACTTCTGACTAAAATTATAATACCCTGCCAGGGTATAAAAAGATCGGCTACCCGAATCAGCTTGTACAAATTTTCAACGCAAAATATACTTTCAACTCAGCGTAAAAAATGCGCGGCTTCGTGCAAATTCTGGTACAAGCACAGTCGCTGCGCAGTACGAAATTCTATGGCGGGCATACATTTTTTCCTGTATAGACGGCTTGTTTTTCAATTCCTGACTTTAAAAGGACAATGATTTGAAATGAATGCATAATAATTAATTATTCTTCAAAATTATTAAATGATGTAAAATTGAATGATTATTTTGAACATAAAGTGCATAAATTATTGAAAATTGGTCAAACATTTGGTCAACAAAAAAAAAAACAAATTTTTTTTCTTTAAAATGTAACCTTTTTTTGTTTTAAAAAATTAAATATGCACCATATTAGTATTTTTAGAGAAAACAAACGAAAAGTATATTTCGAAATTGGATAAAAATTGACTGTTTATCACCCCATATAGTATGACCGGGGCCCCACACATCTAAATCCGGATCTGATCTGTGTAAATTCAGGAAATTACCGCCATTTTGAATTTTCAAAATCTGATATAAGATTCGAAATCAGTAAAAAAATGTATGTGGTTTTGTGTTTTTGATGCAGCAACGCTGCAATTATATTTATATACTTATATATATAATATCAAATTCGAAATTAGTAGGGGATTCATGGGGGAAATCGTTTGGAATCTCTGCCTTATTCCGCAGGGAATTTCGAAATTTCGAAGTAATTTTCACGTGAAATCGCTGTTGAAACTTTGTGGAAAACCCGTGGAAATTCCCCGGGGAGGCGCCGCTGAAACCCAGGGGAAAACCAATACAAAATACCCGAAAAATATCCTCCTGGTAAAGTCCTGAGTAATTTATTTTTTGTATTTTATATTTTTTGTTTAGCATAACTTCTTTATTTCTAAGTGCGCGTGACGGGTCTTCTCTGCCGGCGGGTGGCCCTTTAACAGACTAATGCTATCTGTAATTAATCTATATAAATGTTAAAATCAAATTTAACATTGCAATATTGCAATAAATAAAAATTCCTCAAACACAATATTAAATATTTATTTATAAATATTCTTTTAAAAAGGGTATTCTGACGCCGACGCAACATACTTTGTTTTCGACAGATATTTTTATACCCTTGCAGGGTATTATAATTTTAATCAGAAGTTTGCAACGCAGTGAAGGAGACATTTCCGACTATATAAAGTATATATATTCTTGATCAGCATCAACAGCCGAGTCGATCTAGCCATGTCCGTCTGTCTGTCCGTCCGTTTCTACGCAAACTAGTCCCTCAGTTTTGAACGATCGGAAAATTTTTAGGAAAAAAATTATAACCGCTGCTCCGAGTCAGTTCGAAAACAAAAACAAATATGCAGTCTGAACTTCGAGAGAGATCGGCAGTAGCCGAACGCAGATCGATTTTTGCTGCGCCTACCTTGTTTCATACTTCGCTAAACGGAGCCCATGGCATCCTTCCCTTCTCCAGTGATATATTTGCTATTGTTCGTCAATGAAGAAAACGAAATCAAGGGCAAAGCATCGTGATAAAATTTTCCGCCGAATTGTACAATTAAACGCAAAAACAAACCTATTTTCCGATTCTTCTTATGAAAACTATAGGAATTCTTGATCCGATCGCTATGAAATTGTTAAAGTTGAGTTAAAATGACATAATCTAGTAACCGAGGTTTTATGAATTTATCTCAAATTTTATTCAGTCGTTCATAGAAAGCTATAGGATATAGTTTTCTGATCCGGCTAATTTTTTTTTTCGGTATCATCCTATAATTACAAAAATACGATTTGTAAAGTTTCAAGTTGATACTTTTAATATTAACGGAGTTATTAATTTTGGCCAACAAAAATGGACGTCTGAACCATAGTGAAACGCTAAAATTATAAAAGTGCATGGGGAGAGGCTCTTAGTCGTGCCCACGTGTTTCGATGGCATAATTAGTTTAAGGAGGCGCGTGAAAGCGTGGAAGACGAGGAGGAGAGTGGGAGACCAGTCGAAGTGCGGACTGATACGAATGCTCAGCTTGTGCGCGCTCTAATCTGTGAATATCAATGTTTAACAGTTCGAATCAAGTCTATTATCGCCAAGAACTCAAAAGATTGCGAAAACGAGTCTACAAGGTGTGCCCAGACATCGCTCGTAACTAGATCCTTTATTACGACAACGGGCCGTGCCACACAGCCCTTAGCGTGTCACACTATTTGGATTATAACGGAATTGCCTTGATGCAACAACCGCCATCGCCCGATATGTCAGCCTATGGTTTTTTTTGTTCCCTAAAACAAAATTGCTGGTCAAAAGAAACCCATTTTGAGTCGATTGAGAACATCCAGGCGGCCGTGACGATTGTATTCGCTGTCTGTTTTGTATTTATGTAGGAGCCAAAATAACACAGATAAGGCTATTCCTCATTTGGGACTACAAGTGCACTTCTGCGAGAATCTTTTAAATTGGAAGAGAAAATAGGTAAGCATTAATAATTGTCAGAGTGGAATAGAAGAGGACATACTTATGATAGTTGGAATACAGAAGGCTGGAAATTACTTAAAAACACCTGCACCTCATTTTCTACTCAAGAAAAATGAATTCGCAGTGCCATAAGAAGGATAAAATATCTCAACAACAAATTTTAAAAATCAATTACCAATAATTTAAAAATGTAAGTTAAAACTAAGCTTATAAAATAGGAAACATAATTGTAATTTTAATTTTATAAATAAAATACAATAAAAGTAAAAAATAAGAAAATATAATATGTACTAGAGTTTTGATTCTTAAAGGGAGAAAACATAATTGTGATTTTAATTTTATAAATAAAATAAAAAAAAAAATAAATAAAAATAAGAAAATATACAGTGTACGAGAGTTTTGATTCTGAAATGGAGAATTGTGGGTATGGTTTTTAGATTTCTTATGGGCTTGACCAAATATGCTTTCGCTACTTTTGTAAAAAATTGGTCACGATTTTGTGACCAAAATTCTTTTTTTTTTTATCAGTGTAAAGACTTCAAGTGACTTCATGGCATTTGTAAATTTCACATTCCAAAACTCGTAAAATGTGAAACAATTGCAAAGAATTTAATTAAAATAAAAAAAAAATATACAAATCATGAATAATCATTATTTTTGAATGTTTTTTGTTTTTATTCAAAATAAGTTTTTTTTAATTACTTTTTTTACACCCTTGCTGGGTATAATAATTTTAGTCAGAAGTTTGCAACGCAGTGATGGAGACATTTCCGACCCTATTAAGTACAGTAGAATCCGGTTATAAAGGAGCTTGAGTTGGCTGTTGACTAAAAGTCGTCGGTCATGAAGCGCTTTCCACGCCGAACCGACCCCGTCATTCGTAAGAGGGGATTTGGATACGATAGCTTTTGCCTGGCCGCTTGTTTTTGTGAGGAGATGAAATAGCTTCTCAACCGGAGTCAGCCTGGGGTTATTAACTTGAACTGCCGTGATTAGGTCCCGGAAATTGAGCCATTGGAGGTAGTCACCATCGAAGATTTCAGTGTCGCAAGGAGGTAAGCGGCACGCGGATGAAATTAGCGGTTGGGAGGGCGTTTGAACGACTGGAGGTGCTGCTCTCTCGATATTTTCGCCAATCTTTGCTTCGCATGACTCATATACGGAGAAGCAGTAGTCATATTAGGACTGCAACAGAGGAAATGCGCTGAGGGATCCTTCATACTATCTTTTTATTTTGTCCCATAAGGCTCGCCCTTGTTGCAGACGGACGTTCAGCGTGTGTAGGGACGGAGAAACTTGATCAGGAGTGTTGATCTTGGCTTCGAACTTGGTGACGCGATCGCTGACGGCAATGAATTTGTCCAATGCGGCGGTGGCAACTCTGAGGTTTCCATCTTTTTGCTGATAGAGCGAGTCACCCCTTAGAAATTCAGTCTTGACTGTAGAGGGATTTTCGGATCTATTCGCCAGTGAAGACTCGCTAGATGCTTTCGTCAACGGACGAGAAATTAACATTTTTGGAGTAGTCTTCGAACTGGTCGATGGAGGTCTGACCTTTGGACTAGCGGACTTGGGAGCTGGCTTAGCGCGAGTGGGTAGCGGAGAGTGTGGCCTATTTTCCTGGCGTGGCTGTCGCTTTCTTGCCTCCCTTTATGGGCATACTCAGCTATGCCCTCGGAAAATGACGGCAATGAGGCCTGTACGCCAGAAAAAGTGGAAGAGGGAAACGACCAAACAAACACATCGGCTCTGGATAGGCTATCAAAAAACCCGAATTCGAATGAAATATTAGAATTGGTAACTTGGAAAATGGAATCCGAAAAGAAATCACAGAAAAAATAGCTACAAATAACCCAAGAGAACCAAAAGAACTGCAAAAAAATAGCTAGATCTAGCTATTAAAATTTATGGGAATTATTAGCCGATTAATGGATATTATCGGCTTCGACTTTGGTTCAGGAACGAAAAATAGATCGTAGAACCCTGCGACGGTCGGTCGCTAAGGCCAGCAGCTAGTTTTATATAGGGCTCAGCGAGGCTTAGAGTGCCCGCCGTCAGTGTGGAATCTGCCCGTTTCTCGTAAAGCCAGCTCGCTCGGCCCCTTTGCGGTTGCTAGTTGGTGCGCGTGGGTAATTATCTGAATTCGAATTTTTTCCCGGATTTCGGAACTCACCGAAAATGGAGAAATGCGAAACAACAAAACAAACACGCCAAAACCCTAGCTGGAAAAGCTAATAAATTCGGAGGGAATTATAAAACAATTATTAGAAATTATTTAGGATGTTTGAATCGTGTAATTAGGAACCAGACCAAAAATTATACCGAATTATATGGAAAACCCACCAAAATAGCAAAGAATAGCCAAAAAATGGATTAGAAAATATGACTTATTTGGCGGTAATTATTAAATAACTTGCCACCAATTGGGTTTTGAATCTGCGAAACCGACAAAAATTTAATGAATTATGTGGAAATAAACCCAACAAAACTCGCTGGAGTAGCTATAAATGTCCAAGGAATTTGGCTATAATTAGTTGTGAACTACAGTAGAATCCGGTTATAGCGCTAGTCCGGTTATTGCGACGAAACCTCGATGGCTTAATTGGTTCCCATACAAAGGCATTGTATGCAAAGTACTACCGGTTTGTTCGTCTACCGGCTATAACGACGTAAAATCGTCGGTCTCTTGAAAGTCGCTTTAACCGGATTCTACTGGAAAAATATTCTTGATAGACATGTCCGTCTGCCCGTCCGTTCGTCTGTTTCTACGCAAACTAGTCCCTCAGTTTTTAAGCTATCTGAATGAAACCTAGCAGATAGTCTTATGCTCTCATTACTATCTAAGTCGGAACGGGCGGGATCGGACATCTTTATGATATAGACTCCATAGGAACGATCGTAAAATTTTGAAGAACAATATTATAACTTAGACAGTTACACAGACTACATATGTTCATAATTTTTTTATATATGGCCATTTTTTATTATTCTAGAATGTCGGTTTTAGTTTTATTAAAATCGAACTACTATATCATATAGCTGTAATACGATTGTTAAATGTGGAAGAAAATACAAAACAGTGAATCTAAAACTGTGAATCTAGCTTAAAGCTAGGTAACTATCCTAAGATAAATTGGCTTTAAGAAAGTCCCGCGCGAAATTGCTATATATTTCGCTCGGGACCAAATATCTTAAGGAAAAGCGGATAACGCGTAAATGCAGTCATACTGACACGTAAACTTTAAAATTAAATTATAATGAACATGAATGGATTCGATATTGGATTACTATTTACTGATTTATTCGCAAATAACAGGAGGCACGAACACCGTCGCCGCCCACAGACGGAATTTTTCTTTATTTAAAAAGTCTTTTGTAAATTAAATCCCATATAATAACCATTATCATTACGGCTTTTATACAATTAACCTTTTCCTGGGGACAATAAAAGCGCTCCATACGAGCAATGTTTTTATTTTTTGAATTTCCGTCCATATCTAGAAAACAAAACAGCTGTGTTGTTTTCTGATCTGGCAACGCTCTTACCCGTTTCACTAGCTAGATTTATCTTATGTTAGTACCCGAGAAAGCGAAAAGTCAGAAAGTTCTTCTTCTTTTCGCTATGGTTTTTTTATATGGAGTTTGGCCGCTTTAAGAAAATTTATCTTATGTTAGTACCTAGCTTAATAGGTAAACGTTGATAGTCAGAAGTTTGCAACGCAGTGAAGGAGACATTTCCGACCCTCTAAAGTATATATATTCTTGATCAGCATCAACAGCCGATTTCGATTCGGCCATGTCCATCAGCCATGTCCGTCTGTCCATCCGTCCGTTTCTACGAAAACTAGTCCCTTAGTTTTAAAGCTATCTGTATAAAACTTTGGGGATAGTCTCCTATATGCTCTCACTACTATATAATTAAGAACGGATCGGACAACTATATCATATAGCTGTCATAGGTAAATTTGGTGTATTCTTAATGATCCAATTGTAAGCTGCAAGGGTATACAAACTTCGGCTTGCCGAAGTTAGCTTCTTTTCATGTATTTTACTCAAATCTAATGATTATCTTTAAAGTGTAAAACTTATATTTTCTCTCTTTATTAATATTCACTTCTGTTCGTGTGGCGCCTTCTCGAGAGAGTGATCGCACTTCCTCGATCGTACACGGTCGATAATAATCTATCGAGTGCCATCCTTATCGATAGTTACAGTGTCTTTAACTTATATTATATTTACATTATTTACAGAATAAATTAAAAAAAAACTTAATAATGATCGTGATAATAAATAAAAAGAAAGAAATCCTTAACATCAAAATATTCAGCAGTTTTTAATTGCAGTTCTATTAAGTGTGAATTTAAGTTGATATTTAATTCTCGTTGCAAAAAAACAATAAATACTGCAAATACAAATATTCAGCAAACTCTTAATGGAATTTTTTAGCACCCATAAAATTTTGTTAATTACTTACTTATGTATAGAAACATCGACAATGTCTCATCAAACGAGGACCTTCCAGAAGAATATAGGAAACTTTTGGAAACAAGAGTGCAGAGCCCAAAAAGCGGAGCAGAATCAAACTGATGAAGATTGCTACCCATCAACCAGTAGGGCGGTTCACATTCGAGACAACGTTCTTAACGTTGGAAACCCAGAAACCCAAGTTTAGAAGTGCAGGCAGAACAAATTACGAGTATGGAGGCCGCCAAGCCGGCGCACTTCAAAGGCAAGAGGAGCTATTCGAAGCAAAATTTGCCACACTTGTGGGGGAGTTAAGTTTACTTAAAGAGAAAACTACGAAAGTTCCCGTAGTTCGAAATAAAACCAGAGAATGAATGTAGTGATATGGTCAAGCCTGTCCTAGAAAATGACGGGAAGCAGGAAAATTACGTTACCTGGAGACAAGCTGACACTGCAGCCTATGTACAAGGTATTTGAGCCATACAAAGTTAGCAGTAGACATAATCCTTAAAAAATAAAGTAAGAGGCCCAGCGGTTGCTGTATTAGCCTCATTAAGGTTAAGATTAGGTTAGGTTGGGTTATGCCGGAAAGCCCTCACTGGGCCACGCATAGCAATATATGGGCCTTATCTATCCGGAAGTTTCTGAAGGAACCTAGAGAATGTTTACGCGGTTTTCAAAGACCTTAAGGATAGAGATATTTTTCGCAGGTTGTGGAAGTTCTCCTCCATCTGCTCTTTCCTTGTGCGTTGTCCCGTCTCTCTAGCTCGCTTTGGAGCGTTCTTAGGGAGGCAGTAACGGTTTTTGTTCTTTCACTCGCTAATCTGCGGTCTCGTTTCCATCGATACCTTGGTGGGTGAAAACCCATTATGTCCGCACTGACGTAGTCGATATCTAGTGCCTCCCTGTTTGCCAGTACATTTTTGGAAGTGACCGCTAACGATTGCATGGATCTTATTGCCGCTTTACTATCTACGAACAAATTAAATTGACCGCCTCGTGTGGGCGATCTATGCTCTGCTCGATGGCGAATACTTCCGCCTGGGGTATTTGGTCAATCATAAGTGTTTCCCATTTCCAATAATAAGTATGGGTTCTTATCTTTTGAAACGCGGTGTGCGCTTCATTCGAGTTGTCTTTATTCTCTGATTTTATGATTTCTTACATTTGGTTTCTAAAGCTGCGCTGCCGGTGACGCCAGTAGTGGAGCGGCGTTCTTATATATATTTCTTATTTACTTGGTTGCTGAAGGCAGCGAGTATTAAATACAGACTCTTTTTTAAACTTCAAAAAGAAGAAATAAAATATCCAACCTATAATTGTATTATTTAACTTTGTATAAATTTTCTTTTATTATTATTATTATTTTAGTGCGCACATATGGCATTCCTTTATATATACTCGTAAAATATATATATTTTTTTTACGTTTAACTTTTTCTTATTACATGTATTTGCTTACTTTTATTTCGTATTGTATTTTAACTTATTTGGTTGATCAGACCATTATTATGCCATTGTTAAGGATTTTATGAATAAAAATGCTTCAACCTATCCTTATGTACTGTTTGTGTTTTGTTTATATCGTCAAAGATTATGATATTATCTCTTTCTTTAATCTCTTTAACGGTATAAGGACCTGTATATTTAAAATCCAACTTATGACCCTTTTCGTTTTTTAACAAAACTTGGTCTCCTATTTTTATACCCTTGCAGGGTATTATAATTTTAGTCAGAAGTTTACAACGCAGAGAAGGATACATTTCCGACCCTATAAAGTATATATATATATTCTTGATCAGCATCAACAGCCGAGTCGATCTAGCCATGTCCGTCTGTCCGTCTGTCTGTCCTTACGTTTCAACGCAAACTGGACTTTTAAGACTTGATTTTGTAAATCTTTTAATTCTTTTATTGTGATTCGTGACAGGGCATCTGCCACGAAGTTATCCTTGCCCCTAAGGTATTCGACTCTTAAATCATATTCCTCTAATTCTAATCGCATTCTAGTTAGCTTGGAGCTTAGGTTAGGTTAGGTTAGGGCGGTGATGACCGGCACAGAGGAGCGGTCCATCCACTTGAGCCAGAGGAGGCTCCTTGTGATGCTTCGTAGCCTTAGATCCCCCGTCCGATGCAGGTTCTCATGGGCCAATGACCAATCCTACGTGAGAGAGGACCAACCCGATCCTTGGATGAATCTGGTTATCTGCCTCGCAGATGTCTTGCTTAGCTCTGCGAGCTCTGCTCGTCTGCTCAGGGCCGGACAGTGGCAGAGGAGGTGAAGAACGGTCTCCTCCTCCTCATCCCTACAGCTTCTACGGAAGTCGTTATGGTGCACCGACAGCCTGGACGCATGTGTTCCAAGTAGCCAGTGACCAGTAAGAGCCCTAACGGCAAGGGCGCAGCTTTCCCTGCTTATTGACAATAGCTCCTTTGAGCGTTTCGCTGATCGGCGTGGCCAGATCATTCTAGCGTGGCGGCAGGAGATTAGGTTTTCCCATTTCCTGTACGCGAGGAGGTGGAAGTACTCCCTACAGAGTAGTCTGCGAGTGGCCAAGGGCATGTCAACTGACTCCCTCTCCGGCTGAAGAGGGGAGGTTGTACCCTGCCGGGCCAGCTCATCGGCAGCGCAGTTGCCATCGATGTCCCTATATC
>VNJT01017681.1:0-10147 GCA_008042655.1 Drosophila burlai | reverse complement strand
AATACTGGGACAAAATGGCATATTACCTACCGCCAGAGATGCGCATTTAGCTGTGTTGCAATACTGGGACAAAATGGCATATTACCTACCGCCAGAGATGCGCATTTAGCTGTCTTGCAATACTGGGACAAAATGGCATCTTACTTACCGCTAGAGATACCCATTTAGCTGTGTTGCAATATTGGGACAAAATGACATCTTATTTACCGCCAGAGATGCCCATTTAGCTGTGTTGCAATATTGGGACAAAATGGCATATTACCTACCGCCAGAGATGCCCATTTAGCTGTGTTGCAATACTGGGACAAAATGGCATATTACCTACCGCCAGAGATGCGCATTTAGCTGTCTTGCAATACTGGGACAAAACGGCATCTTACTTACCGCCAGAGATGCCCATTTAGCTGCGTTGCAATATTGGGACAAAATGACAGTTCTCATTCGCCTTCTGCTGCTTTCAGTTCGTCTGTTACCCCAAGCCGGAAAACAGTCAAAATGCTCGCAGATTTTAAGGAAATTTGATGGGAAAAGGCTGTTGTTGTAGAGATGTTGTACAACATGTTGTTGTTGTCATAAAGTGTGATCAGGAATATATATACTTTATAGGGTCGGCAATGCCTCCTTCAATGCGTTGCAAACTGGCGGCCACCCATGACCCGTATAAATTGGATCGTGTTTCCAGGTCCAGATAGAAGCTGGAAGTTTCTTGGATGTTCAAGCTGATATTGCCGATATCGCCAAAAATCGCAGATTTCCTATGTCGCGAACGACCTCTCCCGGTGGCCATTGGAATTCATTTGCATCAACGGCGCCGCACGGAAGGAAAGAATAAAGTTGCATCAAAGTCCTTATTTGTTGACAACCGGCAATATTTGAAACACAAGACACGTTCATTGACATGCACTGCCCGTATCCTTCGATAGACAAGGATCTTGAAAGAGGGTCTCCCTCTCTCTCTCTCTCTCTCTCTCTCGCTCGTATTCTGGAACGAAACTCACTTGTACTCGGCGTGGAAGAGAAAGGGAGAGCGATATATGGCGCAGATACAAGCCCCTAGAAGATCCCTTTGAGATTCCAGAGAAAAACATCACATTCGTTGGATTCATTTTATTTATATATTTTATTTTAATATATATATATGTATATATTTTATATGTTAGGAAAACAATGCGAAATTATAAAAAAGCGTATGTATAAGAACCCTTCTATTAATTACAGTTATTTTAAAAATGTATAATTATAATATATTCTGTTTTTTTTTTGTTTTGTTTTGTTTTGTTTTTTGATTTTTGTGCTAATTTGAACAAATTGCTGGCAACGATATTTTCCGTTCGTTTTACATTTGTTTCTCTTGATTTTAGAATCTGCCGGTGTAAGGTATTTAGCATTTTCGAGATCGTTCCTTTCAATATTACGTTGCCTGTTCAAAATACAAAGAGAATCCTACAAATAATTGCTCTCTAAATAACCCTAGACACACAAAAAACGAGTACGAGTACAGTAAAGAACTTAAATTAAATTAATTATACATTATGTGTGTGTGTGTGTGTGTGTGTGTGTTTAATACTTTTGCTTATGTACCATAAAACGAAATTTGGATTGGGTTTTTATTCACTCGACCGAACGAACATCCATCCGGCTGAGTCCCGTTTCAGGGGCAAGTATGGGGCGTTATCCACGGTCCTAACCTTCTCATATCCTTGCTCTAGGCCTGCCCAAGTCAGTATCCCCTTCCCAGTTTGCCTCTAAACACTACTTAGTATGGGTTAGCCGCGACAGTTGCAAAATGGATCAAGAAAACGGGTGGGATTTATAAACATAAAGATATAAAAATATAAAATATGCAAAAAAATACATTCGTAGGTTGTGATTGGGAAATATAGTACAGTATAGAAAATAAGAAAGAGGAAAATAGTAAAAAGATGCACATGCACTGCATTAATCATTAAAATATTTTATATAAAGTCCGTGTAGTTATCAAGTAGCATGATTTAAGGGTTAAAACCCTTTTAGAGGGAAGTTTCTGATGTACTTTGCCTGCACATTCACGTTATTTAGGATGCTATTTAATATTCCCTCTGGATGAACATGAAAAAGTGATCGATTCTCATCGGCAAATCGATAATTCGATAAGAACCGCAAGTTTTAAAAAGTTTAGTTGCCTTTACAATATGGTAAAAGGGGTAAAAACGGGTTCAAAGATGGATTTAAGAAAAGAAAATGAAACTATTTCGAATGGAAAATTGAATACAAATACAAATATGGTAAACTAAAGGTATTTTTTGGCTATGGTAAGGTAAGAAATGTTGAGATATATCTAGTTATGTGATCGGATTGGATGCGGGGGTGGTGGCAACTGTACCTCTAACTACATACTTTGGGCAGCTAAGCTTCTCAATATATTTACCTATTAATTCTCGTTTGACTTAATCGTAATCCGCCTATAATTGTGTATATAAGTATGCTTTTATGTATGCAGAATGGTCGCTGTTAAATGCCTTGTGTTGTATATATTTTGTTTTCCGTTTTAAATTGAATGCTTGGAAAGGCTATCGCTCCAGCGTTTAACATCTCTCTGGGCTTTAATGTCTATATTCAAGTGGGGTAACTAGGTGAAAATGTAATGCCTAGAGTTACACATACATATACATACACGTACAAGATACATATATAGATATATATATATCATATATATATGCAAATCGTTTAATATATATGTATATTGAAATACCTAGTACGATCGAACTTGCTCTCTCTCGCTCTCGAGGGAGTCTAAACATATAAGTATTAATTGTATCGATTTGTTTGTTTGTTTTAATTGCGAATGCAAACCCTTACAGCATATACATACACACTATATATCTAGTTAAACACCCGATCCTAAATCAGAAAAAAAAAATTATTGCATCTATGCAATGTGGGTGTGTGACTTAGGGCCTAGGTTTACAATTATTATGTGTAAATGTTTAGGGTTAAATATGTAGCTTAGGGTGAGAGTCTAACTTAACATCGTTTGTTTATTTTACAATTTCATAAAAGTTTCAACATTTTCTTCGACACAAAAATGCAAGTGGGATTTTTCTTATCGCTCGTTTTTGTTTCCTATATCCTCTCTCTTTCTCTCTATATATTACTTTCTTGTTTTGTTTTTATCTACTTTGCTTATAAACCTATTCTTCTGCTCTTCTCGTTGAGTTAAAACGCCTTGAATTCTCCACTTAGTCGTGTTATTTATAGGTATGCTTGTATAGGGTTTATATATCATTTCGTTATGCTTGTATATATCTCGATTTATATATATATATATATTAAAAAAAATATATATATATATGTTTTGTACCAAACTAACTAAGTCTACGAAATAAAAAAAAAAAATACAAAAAAAAATGAAGTGGTATCTGCATTAAAATGGGATTTGTTTCCTTCTCTTTACATCCAAATTTCCGCTAATACAAATTTAGGATTTAGATGGTTCTAAAAGCGATTACTTCCGATCCCCAAGGAGTCCTCCCCTTCTGTCTGTCCCTCTCGCTGATGTTCCATATTCATTCTCCTTGGATTTTGTCCGGGCCGTATCCTTCGGTGCTTCGGTGCTGCAGTTTCTGCTTTCGTTATCCTTTAGTGTATACATTTTTCACGTTCATGTTCATCGATTTAATAACTAAAATCTACATCAGTCGTTTGGCACACAAGTCACGCAGCGGCGCAGTGGAGCGGGAGAAGGACGAAGGGAGCTGCCGGAGGAGCATGAACTGGAGGAGCAGCAAGGCTCCTATATCCAATATCCAATATCCACTATCAAATCTCCAATATCCGCATCCATCTCCCATCTCCACCTGGCTGCGCTTGAGTTAGACTTGGCTTCTTCGTATTGCTGCTCTGTGTGGCTGCCGCTGCTCGTCCGTGGCCACTCCGCCACTTGGTGTTGCTAAAGGCTGCTCCTGCTCCTCCTCCTGCTCATCCTCTTGCTCCTGCTCCCCGCCAAACTAGACCTCGGTGCCGTCCTCGCCCTCGTCGTCGAACAGCTGGCTGGTGCTGCCCTGGCCGCTGCGCGTCGTCGTCACGGACATCTTCTTCTTGGGCTTCGGCGGTGGCCGCGGTGGTATCTTGGTGATCTTCGGCGAGTCACCGCTGCCGCTCTCGTGGCT
The DNA here is from genome assembly GCA_008042655.1 of Drosophila burlai. Classification (NCBI taxonomy): domain Eukaryota; kingdom Metazoa; phylum Arthropoda; class Insecta; order Diptera; family Drosophilidae; genus Drosophila; species Drosophila burlai. The sequence continues at coordinate 5,999 of VNJT01017681.1, read as the reverse complement.
GGGTGAACCGGTCGACATTGCCGACATGGGCGACAGTGGCCCACCGACTCCATGGCCCAGTCCGGCGGCACTGATGCTGGAGCCCGGCAGTATCGTGATCCCGTGATGCCTGCCGCCGCCGTACAGGGGTTCCGTGTCCAAGGCGTGGTGCTGATGCTGCTGCTGCTGCTGTAGCTGCTGCTGCTGCTGGATGAGCTCGTGGATCGGCTCGTAGATCTTGCTGACATTCGCCGCTGAGCCCATCGAGGTCATGCTCGGCGTAGCCGGCAGCGGCCTGTCTCGCATCGAGTACTGTTGCCCCGAACTGGAACTGCCATTGCCCGAGCCCGAGCCCGAGCCGGAGCCGGCAACCTTGGTCAGGTTGAGCGTGGAATTGCCGCCGGCGGTGGTGCGAAGACCCAGATTATCGTAGACGGGCTCCGCCAGCAGTTCCGCGGTGGTGGCCGTGCCCGTCTCGCTGGGATTCGGCGAGGTGGGGCTCTGGAACTCGCTCAGCTGGCTGACATTGTGCCCGGCGGCTCCCGAGGTGCTGGGCGCCCAGCTGGGGGCGCGCGGCTTGCGCGGAATGGTCATGTAGCCCTGTTTCAAGACCACCGCCGTGGCCGGCGAGTACACGACGGGGGCGGGCAGGAAGGGCGAGGCGGCGGCCAGCGGATGCTGATGTAGATTCTGGTGCTGCTGCTGCTGCTGGAGATGATGCTGATGCTGCTGCTGCTGCTGCTGGCGACTGCTGTTGGCCGTGGCGATCAGGGCCAGGTTGCGGGACTTGGGATGCTGGAGGGTCATGAAGCCGTTGTTGGAGGCCGCCAGTGTCTTGGTGCCGTAGATGCCGTGGGGCGTCATGTGCGTGTAGACGGGGCTGGCCAGCGAGGGCGGCGACCGGATGCCGTAGATCACCTGGTCGGGAATGTTCGACTGCGAGGATTGCATCGAGGGCGAGGTCGGCGGCACGCGGGCGGGGAAGGCCAGCAAATCCGGCGGCAGGCTGTTGCCGTAGGCATCGTCCACGTAGGTGTGACGCGATCGAACCGTGGTGGTTGTGTCCGACAGGGCCACCGAGTGGGTCTCCTCATCCCGCGAGTGGTTGGGCACTGCAGGAAAAACCACAGGTTAGTTGATTCGTTTTTAATTAATTTTCAATATTCAAGAAGATTACTAAGTGTCAGCTAACGAGCAGTTAAACTTCCTGTTAAATTCATTTGATATTTGTGTAACATTCTATTGAGTAACTGGGGGTTAACTGCTAGCAGGAAGATTAGCAAAGCTTGAACGTCAGTTAACTCTCATATTAGCTCTTAAAAAACACGTTTGTTTATTAATTGACAGTTTATCCCATCGATAAATATAATCCTGGAAATACAATCTTAGAAAACTTATTGAAAGAATGGATTCTGTAGTTCCTAGGCAGAAACTTTAAATGTTGCCATTGTATTCTTAAGGATAAGTTCTCATTTGGCAAACAAACATAGTTCCTGTTAACTTCCTTTCTTGTAATGTATTAGAATTTAACCTAAACCTTTATGCAATGAGTCTAAAAATCTGGTAAAAACTTTGAAAAAAAGGTTTCCTTATTTAATCGATAAAAGAAATCTCAAAAATTTAAAGAATTATTTTTAAACTTTTGGAAACTTAATTTGAACTTTTAATAACCTTAAAAAATACAACTACACTAATATTTAATATGCAGATTTAGTAGCAACAAATTCCTTCTTTTGGCTTAGCAACGATCGATTTTCCATTTGATTCAATGATCAAAGGGTATACAACAGTCGGCTTTCCAAATGTAGCTTTCTTTCTTGTTTCGAATTCTTTGGTTTTGTTGCCTACTTTGCAAGATATTCTTTGGGGCTGATTACCCAAATAAAATTGGTTGAGTTTGTTGCTAAGGAAACCTATTACCTTTTACCTTTTACAAATCCATTTTTTCGCCAGAATTTTAGGTTTTTAAAAATCAATAGTTTTCAGAAAAAAAAAACTCTACCTCAACGGCTGGCATACAAAAAACAAGACCCCTCGGGTCAAGTTCGAGGGGTCACAGCTGCGCGAAATATTCATTAAAAAGTTCGCTCGAGGTCCGATCATCGACGGGCTAATTGAAGTATTGCCAATGGCCGCATTTTGCGAACTTTAAAATTTCTCGACTTAACTGAGTTTCGCTGCGAGGAGGACATAAAGAAGTTGGAAGGGAAGAGGAGAACTTTTCCTTTTTCCCGCTGGCTTGTTAATTTTAGGAAACTTGCCCTTTTCCTACTACAGATGTCTTTTGCCGGGGATTAGCGAGAACATTTTCGTCGCAAAGCTGCCTGTCACCACGCGGAAGGAAGCGGAGGAGGCGGATGGAGCGGGAAGGATATCATTTCCGACTGGCAGTTGGCCCCCCGGACCGGAGGGAGGTGGAGGAGGTGGAGCCGGGACAATAATGATACCCGGACTGTGCTGCACTTTGGCACATGTCATTGCCCGGCATCAATTGCATTCAATTGGCTTTCCAATTGTCATCGCAATTCAATTGTCAACAGCAATTGGCAATTGGAAATTTAAAACAAACATCCGCCGCCGGCTGTCCTAGCTAGCTAGCTAGCTCTCTGGAGGGAAGGGGACCGGGGACAGGAACAGGGATGAGGACAGGGACTGGCACAGGCACAGGCACTGGCACAGGCACTGGCACAGGCATTGGGACATGGACAGTTTGCCTAATGCTGCGGAAATACTAAGCGTGTTGACATTGGCATTGGTAATGGCGTTGGCGTTAGCTTTGGCTTTGTCGTTGGCTTTGGCCCTGGGAAATATGTAGTCCTGGCGGCAGCAGCATTCAGCTGGAAATATTTGATAAATAGAGCCCGGGCGGGCATATGTTGCCAATGCCAACGGCAGCATCCCGTTAGCTCCAACCGCCGCGTTGACACATGAAATGAGTTATGCCCAACGAGGCGCATAATGCCTGGGGTATATGGACATCAAAATCGGGTTCAAAGCTCTATATATACTGACTTAATCATGGCCTAAAACCTCTCTCTCCCACTATGCTGACCTAGTAATCTCTTGAAATAAATAACGAAAGGCTACTACTCACCATAAACCGTCTCATCGAGCAGGGTCTTCTTGATCTCATGTCCATCGTCGCCACCATCCACACTCTCAATATCCGTGCGACGCGGCGGCTTCTCCACAGGATTCACCTCGTTGAGCAGACTCTTTTGCATCTCCATAATCACTGAGCCCTCGAGCATGGAGCCGTTGTGCGTCTTGTCCAGCTTGGAGGAGATCAGGCCATCGCCGCTCATCATGGTGGTGTCCTTGTGATACGTCTTGATGCGGCGGCAATACCAGAACAGCGCCAGGACAATCACAATCAGCAGGAGCAGCAGCGTGGTGGTGATCAGGCAAATGATGAGGAAGACATTCGTCTGCGGATCGTTGGTGGGGGCACCAATCGCACCGCCCATGCCCAGGGCACCCAGGCCATCCGAGGCGGACACGGCGCCGGCATAGTCACCGCTCACGAGCAGTTGGAACTCGGCCTCGGCGCGGCCGCCACGATTGTCGGCCACACAGGTGTAGGCACCCTTGTCGGAGGCCCGAACGCCGAAGATGCGCAGCTCGGAGGTGAGCACCTGGGAGACCTGCTGCTGCTGCACGGGCAGGCTCTCCACCGAGGTGAGGACCCGCAGGCGGGGATCGTGCAGGTGCAGGGGCCGCTTGTTGTACACCCAGGTGACATTCGGACGCGGACTGCCGACGATGCGGCAGGGCAGGGTGATGTTGTCGTGATTGGCCTCCACGAAGGAGCGCACGGAGCCCAGGATGCGCGGCCGGCAGGCAAAGTTCTCCGAGGGCACCTCGCTCCACAGCTTGCCGCGCAGCTGCGGCGGCTCCTGGCAGTCCGTGGGCGGCGTGTAGAGTCGCCGGGCGAGGGCAAAGTCGCGGAATTCCTGCAGCTCGCAGCTGCAGTTCCAGGCGTTGCCCTGCAGCGACAAATGCATCAGCTTCTGCAGATCCTTGAACGTGTCCTTGTGCAGATGCGTCAGTCGGTTCTGCTCCAGCGAGATGGCGGTCAACGCCACCGTGCCGGCAAAGACATGGAGCTGCACCTGGCGCAGCCTGTTGTTCCGGAACTCGATGCGCGACAGGAAGCTCAGGTTGACGAACAGATGATTCGGCAGCACCTCGATCTCGTTGTTGTTCAAGATGACGTTGCGCAGCTTCTCCAGGCCGGCGAAGGTGCCCGGATGCAGCTCACGGATCCGGTTGCCCGACATATCCAGCTCGATGAGGATGTGCAGACCCTTGAAGGCCTCGCGATGCACCTCCTGGATGGTGCAGTTGCGCAGAAACACCTTGTGCACATTGGGCAGCCCCGCCAGGACGAACTCCTCGCGCCGCAGCTCCGGTATCTGATTGTGGGCAAAGTCCAGCACCTGCATCTCGTTGCTCATGTCCAGCGGTATCTTGGTTAGGGCCTTGTTCTTGCAATCGGCGCTCTTCTTGCCCGAGTTCCAGTGGCAGTGGCAGGTGCTGCAGCTCTGCATCCAGTCGGTGGTGCCGGCGGCCAGGTGCAGCAGCTGCAGTGCAGCCACCAGTGCCAGCAGGAGCCGTGATCCTCCCTTCCGGTTCGTTCTGTCCATCATTTTACTGTGCGGATGTGTGGGTGTGTCTCACCTTTTGAGTGACTTTATTTCCGGGATCTGTGGCTAATCAGCCAGCCAGCTGGACACGTGCCCCGATAATTCCTCCCCCTTGGCCGGGGATGTTTATCCGCCTCGCTTCACGCGTCACGTACTTTCCAACTCGGCTCCTAATCTTCCGCCTCCTCTTCCTTTGCGGGTTAATCCTTTTGACACCCTGTTAATTTGATTCCAGCGCCTGTCCTTCTGCTCCAGCTCCCGCTCCCGCTCCTTCTCCTGCTCCTTGCGAGTCCTCTTCCCGCTGTCCTTCGCGGTGGGCCGTGGATCTCGGCTTGCGGTGTTGTGTGTGGGTGTTTGTGTGTGCCACAGACACAGACACAGACACAGACAAGGTCGTTATTAATTAATGTCTCGACGGACACCGGTGGGGGCTCTTGGTCTCTAACCTCGTGGAATACCAGAATACCAGTGCAGCTGCCACCTGAACCTGAAAGGAATGCGCAACAATACAGAGAGTTTGTCAATTAATGAAGACTGCTACAGACAAAGGATGGGTAAGGGTCGAAGAAAAGGTGTGACAGGCACAAAAGGCCAAAAGGTTTCCCCTTGATTGGCCCCAAGTTTGTCCAGCGTCATCAATGGGATTGGGTAATTAGCGGGCTCGAGCTCCCCCTGGCTCCGGCTCCGACTCCACCGCAATGCGTATCAATATCGGAACGGAAGCGGAGCGGAAAAGGACATTTAACGAGGGCACGCAACACAGCGGATTTTTCGCCCAATAAATAAGAGGATTATTTTTACCTAACGCAACCTACATACATATGTAGGTATCTATCCCCCGCCCCAGTTAGTCCTCAATCGCAGCGGGATCTGAGGATGGGCTGGAATTTTTAGTGCATAACCAAAAATACTGATATTAAGGGGGGTTTCTACCTTGTGTGGTCGAAAAAATGTTCTTTTTAAAAAATTTGTTTCGTGGAATGTATTGAAGATAAACACTTCTAATTTTTTTCAGGTGTATCTACAAGTTTATTGTTTACGTACAAAAAGTTTCAAATGGAAATATGCACAGGGGGAGGGGGGGGGCATTGAGCAATGGAACGCCATTTTTCGCTTACGGAAGTCCTGCTGCTGCCCCAAAGGATCTGAAACACAAAAATTAAATATATTCTTACTTTGTATACTTTTGCGCATGGCTGGTACCAGAATTACGAAAAAAGAATGAAAATTGAAAAACTTATGCGATTTTAAATGAAAAACTCGATTTTTACGCACGTTTTTCGACATTAATTGTTATATAAAATGAAAAATATTCAATATTTTTTAAAGATTTTGGTACCAGCCATGGAGAAGCCTCTAATACACGATACTTTA
>VNJT01017680.1:0-33348 GCA_008042655.1 Drosophila burlai | reverse complement strand
CAAAAATTAATCGTGAGAAAACTGTACAAGATAATGACATAATTATTTTTCTATTAATTTTGTAGATCTTTAAACTTAACACTATGAAGAGTTTAAAGTGTGTATAGCGAATCATTCGTTGTTTATATGGGGTCAATGTGGGGTCATCAAAATTTTAGGGGTCATAACTACCCTTCAACTTGCCCGAATTGAAAAAAAAGTATTTTATTTATATTCAGATTTACGTTTTCTATGTTTCTCCGAGTACGATTTTTTTTAATTAAAAATTGTTTTTAATATAATTTTTTTTGTAAAAAGTTAAATTTTAACCATGTTTTTTCACCTGTTGAAGGGTGTAAAAATTAAACAAAAAATTTAAAAAAAAACCGTACTCGGAGAAGCACAGAGAATTGTTTGATAAATAAGTGGAAAAAAAATTGGGTAAATTCGATGAAAATTACTGGTAGAAAGTTTAAAAAAGGTTAAAAAAAATTTTTAAATCGAGAATAAAAAAAATCCTAAGTAGAAGACCCCCTTAATGCATCCATCAAATACACGTGGAGTAGCAATAAAAATTAGTGCAGTTACATGCCAGCATCTTTTTATCCCGCTAGCTGGCACGCCATTTTCTCCAGCCCTTAATGCACGCATTTCCGCTTCCCCTATCGCCTGCTCGCCTCGCTTCCCTTTATTTTCGTTCTCTGCCATCATGAATTTTATGTTTTGTTGCAGCTGTTGCGCTGCCAGCGCCCCTCGTACACCCCAACACCGATTCATGCTTTTATTGGCACTGTGATTTCTGGTGGCTGAATTCACCGGATTACGCATCATGGAACATCGCTTCCCCACTCGCAGCCGCACTCGCATTAGTCATACAAAAAAAAAAAACCAAAACGATTCTGGCAGAATGCAGCTTAATTTGGCATGAAGTTCAGTTTGCGGAGGGTCGCTTCTTCGTTCTATCGGTAGTTAAGCAGTTTATCACCGATAACAACCTGTAAGCCAACCAAGCCAGTGGCATTTGATGACTTCTGCTGCTGCTGCTTTTTATGGCGTCATATTTTTATGGCGACATTATCAATGCGATACCGCGAGATGCTATTAATGGCTGGATAGATCTGCATTAAATGTAAGCAAAATGTGACCACAAAGCAGGCGGTATTTCCGTCGTTGACATTGTTAGATACTCAAATTCAAAATATGTAAATTATTGCATATTCGTTATTATACCCTTGCAGGGTATACATGTCCGTCTGTCTTTCCGTCGGTCTGTCCGTCCGTTTCTACGCAAACTAGTCCCTCAGTTTTAAAGCTATCTGAATAAAACTTTACAGATAGTCTTCTATATGCTCTCACAACTATATATGTCGGAACGAGCTGGACGACTATATCATATAGCTGCCCTAGTAACGATCGGAAATTTTTGAGGAAAACAATTATAACTTTGCCAATTTTCAACATATTTTCATATAATTTGAAATATGGCCATTTTGTATTATTATAGATTCTAATCTAATTTAATAAAGATCGGACTACTATATCATATAGAAATATGTATGTAGAAATAGAAATATGTAAATCAATTAATTTATTTTGAAAACTTTATTGTTTAAAGTCCTTAAAAATTAAATTAGGATTGCCAACAAACCCTTAAGAAATTCCGAAATCGACTAAAAAATTATGCTTAACATAATTAACAACGAAAATTGTAAAATATCGATCATGTAAAGGGTAAGAAATTACCCATTCACAGCTTTGCAAACATTTTGCTAAGAAAATAGGTTACAAAATGTTATGCCTTCAAATTATTTAATAAAATATTGTATTAAATATTTGTTGAACCTGGTTATGTTTAATTGATTTTACACCGTTTTTTTATGTATCCACTGTAGAATTTTTTAAAAATCGAAAAAAAATTTTTTATTGCTAAAGGTCATTTAGGGTCTTAAGAATGATATACTAAAAGATGAAGTCCGGGAAAAATGTTTACATGCCTGAATTTCGAGTTCTGCCGCAGGGCCTCTCACGATTTTACACACGATTTTACAGCCAATGAAAATTTTAAACGCGTTTATCTCAAAAACACTTTTTTTGATCTGGCCGGAAACATAACTCGAACAAATCTTTTCCGATCGATTACAAATTTTTACAGTACTTTTGAAATTGTTGTCCGCAGGGAACTACGTAGGGGTTTTTTGAAAAAGTGAATAGTTTATTTTTGAAAAATAAAAATGTGATGAATTTGATGGTCAAATTGTGAATTTTTTTTTTTAAACTGTCGCCATTTTACCAAAAATTAATTTAAAAAAAAAACCCCTACGTAGTTCCCTGGGGACATCAATATGGATTCAGAAAATGTTTGTAGAAGATACGTTTCCGGCCGTGGACCCATCTGAGAAAAAACATGCCACCGCAGAACTGCTGCGGAGTCACATTTTTTTTTTTTTTAATTACTTTGTATGTTTTTTTGTAGTTTAATATTGATACTATAAAATACTTTTTACAGAATTTCAATAACTCCATTGTGTTAACCTACAAAAATTTCGAAAATATGCCTTTTTTTGGGTGTTTTACAGTGGTGTAACCCCTTAAGGGTTCCGACATTCAGTTATTCTATTTAATTAAATTTAGATTCGATAACAAGCTAATTTACTTTGAAATCTGTAAATTTCAACCTTGAAAACGTTGCCCTATTTTTAGAAACTTTGTCCCTGGTTGACATCTTAGTAATACATAGTTTTCAGCATTTCCAAGGCTTAAAAGAGTATTTCATTAAAATTTCCAGCAACATTTATGCATAGTTCAAGCTTTACATAAATGCTTCTTGTTTGCCCCAACGGTTTTAAGCCTGTTTGTGTTTTGTTGGTTAACCTTCCGTTTCTGGTTTATTTTTGGCATAATTCCCGCAGCCATTTGCTCTCGCGCGTCCCTGAAAATGACAGTTGGATTAGCTCTAACCCACACACACATACACACACGCACACACAAGCGAAGGAATCAAACGCGCAAACACACGCACACAGCCGTGACACGAATTCCAGACCCTCGTTATCCTGGCCAAGGACGCAATCTGTCGGGGCAGGAGGACGTTTTTAGGGGCCTGAGGCTGCTCTGTTTGGACTCGGGTTCGGTGCTATCACAGCTGAATGCGCTTCGATACGATTCAAGTCCAGAGATTACGCATACGACACGTTAAACGCTTAAAGACTTGGCCTTCCATTGTCAAAATCAAATAAAGGACACAATTTCTCATTTACAAAAAGTTGAAAACAAACATAGGCGGGTAGGGCCTGGCACACATCCCTTGATTTTCCCGAGTTTTATTTCCTCAAAAAGCCGGCAGGAGAAGGATCCCTTTCAGCCTGTGCAAGATGCATGCAAGTTTTTCTTCTCCCATCTGCAGGGTCTTCTTATTGTGCTTTCTTTTGTTTTGTTTTCCCAGCTTTTTTGCTTTATTGTTTCGGCTGGTTTTTTGTTTATGCCTCTACTGCATAAAATGATTTCATTAAAAAAGTTGTAAACTTTTTCATTTAATTTAAATGCAGCAAACAACATCTTTTGTGCAGTCTTTTCTCCTCCGTCTTTGCCTTTACTCCGCGCTGGCAACTATCTTTTCAGTTAGCATCTGCAGCCAGGATTCGGATTCAGGCCCTCACGCTCTGAGCCACGATTTGTATTCAGTTTTTTTCTGGTATTTGCGATGACTTTCATTAAACTTTTCCGTTTCAATACATTGCAAATTTTGCCAGCCTTCGTACCCTATGCAAATGAAAGCCTTAATTTGTCAGGACGGAAAATATTTAAGGAGCTTTTAGGATCCTCTTCGGTAGTAGCACATATTACTGTTTTTTAAAACCCTCTGTTTAATTATTTAGGAATATTCTAAAACATCAAACAATACATTTCTTTACCACAACGGCAAATCAGAAAGGCCAACTTTCAATGCGAGTTTTAAAGTTAAAAAATGTCGTTAAAGAGCCTTCATATTATTCTGCCTGATGTGACACATATCTGATAATTTTCTCATCTAATTCCCATAATTTTTCATGTCTCACCCCAAGGGTATTTCAAGGGGTCGCGACTCCAGCGAAGCTTGGCTTCCTTTTTCTCTCTCTTTTTTTGTTATTCTTTTTAATCATCCAACATTCACAGAACATAATTCAATTAGGGCCATAATAGAGGGCTCGTGTGTGTGTGTGTCTGTGGAGTGTGTGTTAGCGCGCTGGGACCACCCCTCGAGTCCCTCATCATGTGGCACACGACACAACATGTCGTATTAGTAATATTTAAACACAAAAGCTCAGCAAATGTTGACATGCGTTGCCATTAGACGGACGTAACTCAGCGATGCATTCTGACACGCACAAGGGATGATCGTTGGGGGTGTGGAAACGACGACCTATGTTAAAAGGAAATTCAATTTTCGCACAAAGCGAGGAAACGAAAAAAAAACAAAGACCGGCGTAGAATGTACGAACCAATAATAACAACAATAATAAGCTGCTTAGGAGCCAGCGATGTGAAAGTGAAGAAATGCGTTGTAATTCCACATGATGTTCTGAGGGTTGCAGGGTTGGAGACCCTCCAACCCCCGGGGGCAGCAGTAAATGCGGGGGTGGCATTATGCCACTGTGTGTTAGCTTGCATGTCAAGGAATGCGGTTGCATGTGCCACGAGCAAGACTTCACTCGTACAGAGAGAAAATAATTAGAAAGTCGAAATTACACGCTTGAGAAGTTATTTTTAAAACCAATTTGATCCAAGTGCACTCTATAAGAATGTTGATACCAAAAGGTATCATAGGTTTAGCTCCAAAAGTCTCTGAGATATAGGTTTCCTCATTGAGGGACAAATGGGCTGACGGAAAAACGGACAAGGCTCAAACGACGCGACTGGTAAAACTTATCAAGAAATATATGATCGTTTATGTCATATGATCCTTTTCCTGCATATTTTCTCTTTCCAAGTTATAATACCTTAAAAAAAGGAAATATAAATATTTTTCAAAATATATTTTCCTCTACACAGGCTACCACCCCCTCAATTACACCTTTGCTCAGGAGGAGTACAGGCTGGTGGGTGTATGTGTGTGTATCTTTCTATGAAATGTGTCATGTTGACAGCGTGGAAATGTCACTCATGCGGTATCGTAATGAGTTTTGCCAGCGTTAGCGACGCTGCAACATATTCAAAAACAGCGCAAGAAAAAAGAAGTGGAACCCCCTCAATCCCCTAACTTGCAACTCTGTGGGGAAACGGTGCAGAAATTAGTTTGTCACATTATTTGGCCCCGATGAAAGGCAAGAAGAAGTACATACATTTAAATGTTTTGAATAATTGAAATGGTTTATGGCGACATTTTGGTTAATGGAAATACATATGTATATGACTAATTCTAGAGAAATTGGATGAATTCCCGAAGAGAAATTATATTTTAATAAATTTATGGGACGATAATCACAATAAATAATACAATAATTCAAATAGAAATATTCTATTAAAATCACAAGGATAGATAGCGTATTTCCTAATATGTAAAGCTGAATTGGTTCCCCATATATTTATAAAAAAAAAAAAACTATTATATAAAATATTAAAACGCCCAGTGACAGCATTTCCCGTTTCCCAGCTTCCCCTAAAAAAATTATAAATTAAAAAAAAAACACATTACAAAAGAGATTATTATTACATTATTTCTTTGAAAGCCTGGTCGCATCAATTCAAAAAATATCCCTGGTGAAAGCAGAAGGAAAATATTAAGAGTAAGACGAGACAAAAGCAAAACGCCCGCACTACAGAACATAAGTCGAGAATAAATTTGCCTTTTGCTCATCACCATCAAAACGTGTTTTGTTTTTGTCTTTTCAGCACAAAAAAAACAGGAAGCCCACCCACCAAGCAAAATGAGCCTAACCACGCCTCCGCCACCCACATACAGCATATAGCATATAGCATATATAGTATTACGGACGTGCAACGTAAGCGTAGACGTAGACGTAGACGTAAACGTAGACCGGAACCGAGAGAGGGGGAGAGAGCAGAAAGGCTACCGTCGTAGAATATCCGTTGTAGTAGAATTTCACAATAATTGCAATGCAGTTGCACACACACACTGGGCAAAATATAAATATATATAGAATAGTCTATACTATAGACTCTATAGTATGCCCTATATACTCTTGGCTTTTTGTGTCAGGGAGAAAGAGAGAGGACGAGAGTGAAAGAGAATGCAGCCAGGAAAATATCGATCGATTTTTAAATGAATTTAGGTCACAGCAAGAAGCCCCCTTTCGAAGCCGCCCATCCCCCTGAGGGCAACTGCACTGCATTGAAGGGGGCTGGGGATTTGCATCTCTCGCAGATACAACCGAAATGAAAATGTCAGCCTGTCGGCGGCATTTCGCCTGCCTTCTGCTCACGTAACTTATTTTAATTCAAATCAAATGGGGAAAATAGATTGAAATGAAGACGGCGGACAATATCTGGGGAGTAGCCTGCGAAAGGAACTGAAACTAGAATTGGGATTCCGTTGGGGATTCGGGAATTTATGGGTAGTAGAAGGAGGAGAGGGCAAGCCCCCCACGCACTCATCGTATTTTCTATGGCCTTGCCAGCAAGGAGGGAACAATAGTGCATTCGAATGGTGCACAACCAGAAATAAGAGATAGTTTGTATTCATAAAAGATTAAATATTCTATACTTTCCACAAATTAATCTGCTAGCATAAGTGCAGTTTAAACCAATGAATCTGGGGAAAACTGGCATCATTGCTAAGACGAACTAATGAACATTGATTGAATGGCAGTAAGATGAATCAACTTAAAGGGGGCTCATTGGTGAAATGTATTCATAATTAAAACTAGCACAGTTGCTCTGAAGGATAAATCTTGCTAGAATTGGATAGACTGGCATCATTGTTCTGGACTAACTTCAAGGATAATTTAAAAATCCATAAATCTTAACAGAACTAGTAGTGAGATTTTGAAAAAAATGAATACCTAAATTCTTTAATAATACAAAATTACCATTTCTCAATATTTATACGTTGAAAAATTAAAAACAGCCCCATCGCTGAAATAAATTATTTCGTACTAGCACAACGTTTTTTACTGCAGCGAATAATCAATGGGTAAGTAAATTATATAGTTTTTTCAACGTTGCTTACAACAATGCATACTGAACCGATAAGTCTCATATATTTATTTTTTCTCCCTGTGCAACTCAGCACCCCTGGACCTCCGCCTCCCCGGATTGCCCATGCCAGACACGCGCCATCAACATGTGCATTTTACGAGCCAAAAAGAAAGATGACAGTGCTAGAGAGGTGATAGAGGAAAAAAAAATCCAGAAAAGTCGGAGGAGAAGGCGAAGACGACAACACATTGTTGATGTCTTGGGAAAACCCTGATGTATGAAGTTACCTCCCTCCCCCAATTCCACTTCCAACGCCACCGGCTCTCAATGATGATTCCACCCAAGCCAGCGTTGCAACTAATTTTACGTTTTTATGACACTCCCGCTACGTGATGCGACGGAGCATGGGAACACACGGGCTAAATCATAGACAGTCGCCGCCGCGACTGAATTCAATCACGTGTGGTCAATAAAAGATTGAATAGGAATACGAATACGGGAGCAGCTCAGAGCCGGAGTCAGGGCTTTGTTACATTTGAGGACATTTACTCGGGTTAAGTAGTGAAAGAAGTTGTGGCGTAGGGATTTTAGTTTCCGCAAGGCTTTCCGGAAGGTTTCTTCATACCTCTACCCTTTTCCAACATATGACCCCGACTTCCTCCTGTGGGTGGTCGGAAGGGCACTTTAATTCCGTCAGCTTCGGACTTTTTAAAAGCAACTAAAAATCCTCGGAAAGGTTATGGGAAGACTGGCACCTGTTTAAGCATTAAACACAGTTCCCTGGCTCATAACTTTTTAATTAGGACTTTTCCAGTATTGATTTTTCTGCCTCAAAAACCAACCGAAGCACATCCATTAGAGCCAAGTTCAGCTGTCATCGCATTCCCATCCTATCTGGATTCCCATTCTAATTATGTCATATCCTGAGGGAATACTCGTAAACTGCACTTGTCACACCTTGAGGCGCCGCCTCCTACGCTGCTGCAAACTGGGTTAACGATAAATTACAAATGGTGTCAGGTCCTAGTTAGGACCTTGCCGGGCGCCGCCGCGAACGCCGACGCCTCCTCCTCATCGTGACTTCGGAGGCCATCTCGGTGCATGTGCCCTAGCCAAGTGCTCTAGTTTCGCTCGTCACTAGTTCGGCGCTCGGTGCTCAGAGCTCGGTAATCGGCGCTTGGTGCTCTTGGTCAGGCCATGATCTACAAACACAGCTGGCTCCCAAAATCAGCAGGCCAAAAAAAATGTAAAACGTTTAGACGGAAGTGATGTCAGACAAGATATACACTTCTTGGCATTACACTTGATTTTCCGTACTTTTCATATTTTTATACCTTATAATAGGAAAGGAAACAGTGCACAAGAAGAAAGACGAATTTATTCTTAATTTAAACTGTACAAGTTTATACAATTTAAAAATGTATAACATTTAATATGTAAACAATTATATTTGTCTATAGACAACCTTCTCCTACGATAAACCACTCCATTGCGGTTTTACCTTTAATTATCTTCGTTAGCAGAAAGACCTAAGTCTTACGCTTACGAAACTAACTACGGTGTACCTTGGCATTTGCAGAGAACGTGCCTACGAACCAGTTGCACCTCACTCTCCCCCGTCTGACCACTCTTTCTCTGCTTCTGGGGCAAGCCTAACTAACCTCCATCGCTTCGGCCAGACCAAACAGACCGCCTTGACGCCCTACTTCCCGACAACGACAACGACAACGACGACGACGACGGCAACGGCAACGAGTGGCAGGCAAGGTTCGGCCTTGGCGCTCAGCAGTGACCCGCTTTTGGCTCTGTCGTTTGTTTTTGATTTTTGCAGATTTTTCCCATTTGTCAAAAATGTCTGGTTTATTCTCAAAAATAAGAAGCAGCTGCAAATCTTTCTCGCTAAATTCCTACTTGGGAAGTTTTTTCCTATTTATTTCTTTAATTACCGACTGCCTCCTCCTATACAATCCAGGTCAAACCGCACCTCTTAAGGGGAGCAAAGAAAAGACTGTGACACAACTGAAGCCAATCGAAATGGATTTCAATTTGCGGTGCACCACGATTTGATTTTTCCGTGTGTTTGATTTGTGGTTAGTTTTTGGAGGAACAAAGCAAAGCGCCCGGATAATCCTTTTAGTCCCCCTGCCACTCTGCCGCTGTGCTGCCCACCGGAAGGTTGCTGAATCATTGGGGGCAACACAAAAGAGAAACTTCCAGCGGGAGTAATACAATTAATTTAAGCTTTGGTCGCAGGCGAATAGCCTGGGATCGTGATTTTATGGTGTTGTAAAGTGACTCACCATGAGTTTATGCGCTACAAGAGTTAGTAACTCGGAATAATGGTCATTTCAAATACTTACTTCAAACCATTTTTGAGGTTTTTATAATGGATTTCTGTAGTGTTTATGCATTATCCTGAAGAATGTGCTTTAAGAGGAGTTCCAACATAATTCTTGGCTGCATATACAAAACCATTTTAGTTCGACTTCCTTTCCATATCTATTGGCCAATATTTTAGATAGAAAAGTCTTTCACGCATGTTAAAATCTCTGTAACAGACTACAGAATCATGAAAAAAGATCGATTGCCTTTTCTTTCCTCAGGGGAACATATTCTTTCCTTCAAACAATTAGCAACCATTTCATCCTTCCGTTACTCAAAAACATGTAATTAAAGTGAAGAATCTATTCCCTAAAGCTTAAATCTCTTCAATTTGCAACAAAAATAAATCAAGGTACAGTCCTCCACTTTCTTTGTTCGATTGATATTTAATCTGGCTTACCTACAAAGAAAAATATTTGCTCAACATTCTATACTCACACACACACACGTTTTAAGTGCAATTTTCTTCCACACAATTACTTCAATTTCGACCCTCTCCTCCTCCCCTCTATCTTTCCCAGTAAATCACATGTTTGATTATCTCATTTCTTGGCCATCGCACTGAACATCCATCTAAACACATCGCCTTTTTCTCCTCCTAGTATTTCTGCCCACTGGCAGTGATGCCCTCGAATGCATTTTGGCCTTAACTGACTGCCGACAGCCCACAGTGCGTATGAGTAATAACCGAAGACAGCGCAGTAACAAAGTTCAAGGGGCAGCAGATTGGAGCTGTCATGAAGTAAATGCAACGTCGCCAAACGCCAACGCCATCGACCATTTACCATCTTCATCATCATACTCATCATCATCATTGGTCTCTCTTGTTGTTGTCCTTGTCTTTTGGCGGCTGCGCCATTTTTTTTACCCTGCGATTTTTACTTGAAGTGTATATGCTTTCACGTAGTAATCACTATTTAACTTAGTTTCTAGATATTAAATTCTAACTTATTTCAACACGTTAGCTTTAAGGAACAATTAAGCCATTGGGGATAAAATACTATGGCCTTGAGGTCACATCGATAATAATTAATTATTTATATTAATAATGTATCGATACTGAAGGAGGAATTATTTACATTTAAGAAAAACATGCAAACACGTCTATAGTTAATATATACAAACACAATTAGAAATTAGTTAGCTTAACTTAAATCAACTCGTCTGCCGATGCTCTTAGTGGCTCGTAAATACCTTCTACCTTTTACACTTATTTTCTTCTGACAAGTTACGAGTCACGTGTATTAAGAGTACCTATAATAACGGGTAGGTAAACCCCAAGTCGGTTCACTTCCCTAACTGATTGCTCATTTTCTTTGTTTCATTTTTTATGAAAACAGAGACATAACGAGCGCAGTACCCGAAGAGGGGGATAACGGCAGAGAGAGAACACGCAAAGTAAATAGTAACATGTGCATTACTTGGCATTCATCTCAGGGCCGGAGGAGCACACTCCTTGCTACCAGTACTGCCACTACTGCTGCCACATCCCATCGGCGCCCTCTCCATCTGCTCCACATTTAACGAGAATAATTGCAGCGACAGTTTGGCGCTACTGCACTTACCCCTTACAGTGGCAAGCGGGCAGTAACATTACCCCATTCCCCGGGCGAAGAGTCTTTGAATGTCTTTGATGAAATATTGAAATTGTTGGATGCTGATGCTGCTGTCGGGTTACTCAGATGGTCCGAAATACTTTTGGGTCTGGCCAACATTGAATCTCGGCCGAGAACGGTTGTGAGAGGGCTTTGGTCACGTGGTGCCCACTGGATGGACCGAACTTTTAGCCAGAGCCAGAGTCCGTCCGGGCTTGTTTCGGCGTCAAGTGGATCGTTATAAATTGCTCAATTTTAGGAGGAGCGGGAGAGAGCAAAGGAAATGCATTTTTAGTGTAAATAAATAATGACTCAAAACGAGAAACGGATTCGGACCGAGTATAGAGTTCCTGCCAGTGTGTTTGTCCTTTGCCTCTATCTACAGTAACTTGTGATATATTGGCTTTGACGTCTAAACAGGAATTGGGCTTGAAATGCTGCCAATGGTCAAGAGAGAGGGAATACGGACAGGACTTGACTGCAGCTAATTGATGGTCAGACGAAAGTGGACTTGCCCGAAAATCTGGCATTTATTTAGAGTAAATCAGTACAATTATGTGGCAAAAAGTAGCTTCGAGCTAGATGGAGAAATTTACGAAAATATAGCCCCAGATATGTAAAATTATTTACACTGAAACGGATGACTTCTAAGTCAATAATGATTCCTCAAATTTTTCTGTTCTGTTTAATTTTAAATTTTCAAATGCAAAATGCGAAGATGACTAGCGTATAGCGAAACTCCTACTGATTCGCCATGAAAGCTAATCTCACACACACATTACGTCCACACACACGGGAGGGTTTTCCCCGCACGATTACATCGGAAATTTTTAAGCCTATCAGAGACACATAAAAGATAAGACTCAATGACAATATTATTTGTGGAGTTTCACCTCTCCAAATAAAAAAAGGCAACCCTCTTAGTTTAGAAATGTTAAATTTTGTGGCATTTCTTGCGGTTTTGTTAAAGTTTTTTATTCTTATTTTTTGTCAATTAGGCGTTATCTTCAAGTTAAATCGCTTTGAGGTTCCAGACTTCTTTCGTATTTTATTTTTATTTTATTTTTGTGTATACATTTATTGCCGCATTTGTTGTTGTTTTCTTTCAGCATTACGGAACTGTTTCGGTTTCTGTTTTGGTTTTCTTTGCTACGTTGAAAGCGTTGCAAGCAAATGCCTTTGTCTTCTTCTTTTCCTTGGCTGTAGTTGTTATTGTTGTTTGGGGGCACGGAGAAAAATTATTCGAATAGTCTTCGTCTTGTTAGAGCTCTGATAAAAACATTTCAATAATTGTTGAACGAGAAATAATACATATCGTAAAGATTTTCATATTTTCAGGAAAAGTATTTCACCATATAGATATTTTTCATAGCAATTAGCATTTTTCGAAAGCTCTGGTCAACACCGATCATTTTTTATCTGTGTTTATCACTGTGTTGTTTTTGGTGTTTTTGTAGGTGTTGCCGTTTCTTGTTTCCGTTTTTCATGCAACCGACGCTCTCTCAACGTCGTCGTACGTCGCCGTTGTTGGTTTCATTTTTGCCTTTTTGGCGAATGCTGTTTTTTATTTATTTATTTTTTTTTTTTTATATATATTTTGCTGTGCAACAATGCCAGAGTCCAAAGTCCATAAAGCATCACGTTGTTGGTTTTTGTTGCTGCTACTTTTGCTGGTGCTTCTTCTCTGCCGGTTTTGCCTTTGTTGTGTTGGCTTGAATTTTTTACTGAAAGTGGCAGAGCCACAAGCCAAGGTGAAGCTACTACGCTTCTCCTCTGTCCCACTATACCTCCTCTCTGTCCCACTATATCTCCTCTCTGGCCATCGGAAGAGGCAAGGAGGGGTTTGTGCTGCACACAAGACAAACGCCGCAAAACGTGCAAGAATAACAATAATAATACGTACAAAATAAAGACTAAAACTCCAACGAAAAATAAAATACGAAAACGGACGTTCATATATGGCCAAAAGCTCTTGAGCTCCATAGGTCTTGTTGTTGTTGTGGTTGTTATTATTCTCGTTGTTGTTGCTTTTTATCGCCTCTTTTCAAGCTTCTGGAACGTTTTCACATGTGCAAATTTTAAGCGAACCTTTCCCATTCCCATTAAAGCTGTCTTGCCTTTTACAAAAAAGAAATAAAATAAAAAACCCCGTTGCACAAGTCATGGTTACATCAGCCACACCAGAAAAACGGTTACAATTTAGCCAAATATAGCGATTATTATTTATAGAATATTATATAGGAAAGAAAAATATTTCGACTTATATACTAAAGCAAGCACCTAGAGAAGAATTACCCAAGGCGTGGGTCACGGTTTGGAACTCTTACTTGTAATAGTTGTTGCAAAATAGTATCCTAAGAATAAAACCCCGACTCTTAGGAATACATTTAAGTTAAGGACCAGTGCAAAAATCACCTCCTCCATGGATCCTCTCACTTTTACCTCTTCTTCGTCCCTGGACAACCTGAAATTGTTTTATGCCTCTCAGCACTTTTGGATTAATTGTTTGTAGCATATTTCCCTGTTCTCGCTGCCAGAAACAATTTAGCCAAGGGCTGAGTCCGGGAAACGAGCCGGGGACTGAGTCAGAGACACACACAAGTTAAATTTCACAAGGCCCAAAGCTTTAATGCCCTCTTCAAGAAAGGTTCATTGATTTTGCAAAAGTTCCGGGACTGACCCTCGCAAGCTAATGCCACCAGTCCCACCTTGACCGAAGTTTGCGCATGTAGATCACGAAAACATGAAAATGTTTTCAAAGAGTACTTACCATATTACTCCGATGCCGCAAGGTGACTCGGCGCATTTAATTATTGAAAGCATTTCTTATGACACTCCCCATTTCACTTAACCTGTGCCGACAAAGTCCTCATCCTCAGCCTCTAGTGTTTCCCCGAAATTTCTACAATAATTTTGAGTAATCAATTTCTGGTGTGCGGCTTTAACTCCAGACCTCCAGACCAGTCCGCCTCTGTGTTAATCGTGGGAGGAAGCATTTCCCTTTCATGCTTAATTAAGTTGGTCACTTGGCTCAGGCGCTGACTTCGAGTGGGTGACGAATGAATGGCACGGCATGAAGGCGGACATGGAGATGGAGACGGAGTCGGAAACATAGTCAAGACAATCACAGAAGCAACTCCACAGTTGTCCTTTGTTGTTGTTGTTGGTAATGTTTGACGTCTATAATGACGGTTATTGCTGAATGCGCATCATACAGAAGCTGGGACTCAACGATTGACAAACAAAGGGTTTGCAGTCAATTAAAGCAGTTAACGTTTTATAAATTATAAAGAAGGGTAAAGGCTCTATTATGGATAAATTTACTACTACATACCATCTCTGACCATGACTCACTCGCTAATTATCAAACTTAAAAATTATCAATTTGATTTACAAATCCTATAGCGAAATCCTGTAGTGCACTTTTCCAAACATGATCTTACCTTAAGGTAAACCCAGTTAAATCAATTTAAGACTTCGGAATAGGAACGGAATGCGTTAGAATGATTGGGACAGAATAGCAGAAATACAGTGCGCGGCAGCAAGGAAGTGAATTTCTGCATTTTGAACGTGACGGAAATTGAATTTCCGCTTCATGGCGATGACACTTTTGGCAAGAGGCAACGAAAACGTCGTTCTTTGCCTTTATATTTGTATTTTTTGCTGGCTATGGCTTAGTGCGAATCGCCAAGGAAGTAGGCGAGTGACGCATGCGCAAAAGGGCAAAAAGGTAAACATAAGCACGCGAGCAAGCACAGAGGTTGCAGTGCATCGTCGTGTCTAGATACCCTGGGAGAGGGTATACATATATAAAAGACCACATAATAAATAAGATGCGTGACGCAAAATAATTTTCAAAAAATCATACGAATGAGCGATATGCAACGTATACGTGGTAATATAATCGTGTTCGATACTGATTAGGCTGCGTCCAATATTCAATATGAAATTTAAGATAGATACAAGATAGATACCAACTAAACTAACTTCAAATTAAACTAATTAAACTGCTCTTTTTTTATAAATTTACAGCTCAAAAGGGTCTCATAACTAAACTGAAAGGGTATCCTAAACTTCGATTCCCAAGTCCGAACTCTCCGTCTTCTTGTCTGGGGCGTGTATATGTGTGGGGTGCCCGATTCCGATTCAAATTTCAATTCATGTCAGGCTGGGCCTGGAAATGAGTTGTAATTAGAAGCTACCTACAAACAGTTCCGGTGTGGGGCCCCGCTAATTGTTGTTGCTATCAGATTGAGGGACGTCAACGAGTGTTGGCAGTAGGTTTTGTGATGTGTGTTGTGAAGTGATATTGTGTTGTATGTGGGAAAGAGCGAATAAGGCCAAGTGATTGGGAAAATAGCAAATGGTGAAATTATGGAAAGTGCTAGCTCTTTTTCGGGGGAACATTTACAATGTCCCTCACATAGGAGGTGTGCTATTTACACTCTTTCTTTAGTCGATTTAATATAAATCAGATTTGCTGCTAAATAATATACAATCAGGACACTCTCTCTAGGAGTTCAGAAAAATAAATTCGAAGCTCTTTAGGTGGAACTTTTATGCGGTTCTTGCTGCTTGGTTTGTACATTGTCGGGAACGCAGGGAGGAGATATTGATATAGAAATAGGGCACACACATTCCATATATTTGCAAAAGATATATCCAAAGAGCACAAATCTATAAGGGTTCGTTGTAGGATTTTTTGTTGAAAATGCTTCCACTTACTCAATGCTTTCCATTTTAAAAACAATTTTGAATTATATTTTAAGGTGGTAGTATTTCTATAGGTTTTGGTTATGCCACGCTTTAGGAATTAATGAAATTCTAATTACCTTGTTGTGCCTAATCGTTCACTCTCTTACATTCTCCCTCTAAAGATTGGGTTGCCCATCCATGAAGTTGTTTGGGAGGCGAATAATGTGGGTTGACGGTCGATTTGTCGTTAGACGTTGTTGGTTGTTGGTCTTCGCGTTGTTGGCTGCAATTTCCTGACACCTTTCCCCACAGTTTACACTGTACCCACTCCTATCCAACTGCCGCCGCATGCTAATGTTATAAACTTTGCAATTATTGCATTTACTCTCATTTACCACTGAGTTTGTGCTTGCTGTTTGTTGTGGCTGCCAGTGCCGGCTGCCACACTCGTTATTGCCGGCGCACACAGGCCACTTAAAATCCGAAGGAAAAAAATACATGAAATCAGAGCGAGGCTTGGACCAGGGAGCGTTGCGAACCCAGAGAGGAGAAATAAAAGAAAAATTGCAATGGAGAACATTCACGCCTGGCGCCAGTCGGGGTCCCATTCCAACATAGACCGCCTTGGTTCCAAAGTGCTATTCATACCAGATCTAGAGATGACTGCAGACATGAGCTAAGAACAGCAAGCGAACGATAGGCATATATATAACCAAAAGCTTAATCATAAAAAAAAAAAACTAGAACACTAAAAAATGCAGTAAGAAAGAAAAGAGATTCCAAAAACGGGAGATAATGCCAAGGACAGATTGCTATTATTTCAATACTTTAA
This sequence comes from Drosophila burlai, assembly GCA_008042655.1. Classification (NCBI taxonomy): domain Eukaryota; kingdom Metazoa; phylum Arthropoda; class Insecta; order Diptera; family Drosophilidae; genus Drosophila; species Drosophila burlai. The sequence goes on along the minus strand of VNJT01017680.1, from coordinate 16,731 downwards.
TTTTTCTTAGACCGGGCTTAATGCTACATATTTCAGCGACAGAACCTTCCCACAACCCTTATCCACCTAAAGCTTCTGTTAAAAGTCCAGACAACTTTGACAGGCAGAAGACCACTTCCGCGAAGGTATTCCAATCCACCCCAGTTCCGAAAATCGCTCATCCGTCCTTTTGCTCACTCCCAGTGTTCCGACATGTTTTCCATAACAAACAACAACTTTTTGCCGGGGTTAAGAGTATGTCCAAGTTCGGGCAGAGGGCCTTTGCCCATAATGCACGCCACAAATAATTTGCAAATTACGGGCGCAGGTAATTGTCGTCGCCATCGTTTCCCCCTTCGTCCGTCCCTCCGTCCCTCCGTCCGTTGGTTGTTGTTGTAGCAGGTGAGAAGAAAATAAAATACAAAACCGTGGACGACGGCATCGTCATCGTTGGCTGCAATTACGAAAGTGACGACTCCTGCTGAGCGGGAAAATCCTGGCGCCAGGGGCCCAGGCCCGCCCTTTGTTTGGCTTCCCATTTGCCCTCGCTTTTTCGGCCGCTCCAAAATTGGGTCATAAAAAAGTTATTTGTGTAAAATTATGAAAATAAACTCAATTGCAATAATTTGCTATAGGAGAATTCCAAACAAAAGACCGCGCCAACCGGATTACCAGGAAATGATCAAGAAGTAGCTCCGTGCTCCGGGCTCTGCCATGCTTCGGGAGTTCCGCCAGAGCTGCGTGTAGCCAGCAATGGAAATGCAAACAAATCCCAAATCACAGGAAATTTCTACAGTTCAGATTCTCCCTAGAAAGCGCAAATTAACTTTAGTAAATTCAAGAGTACAACTATTTCTGAAATTGGAGAGGTTGTGCCTATGAAGCAATTAGGAAATGTACACATAAGTGGCATAAGTAAAATAAGTTAAGAATCGCTTTCAGGCAGAATAGAACCCTGTGAGATTTTGATTTAAATTAACTTTTAGCCTTCTTACAAATACATCAAAAAATTCTAGGTACAGCGTGCAACTTTACCTAAAAAATGAAATAAGGAAAGCAGATCTATACCAGCATCATAAAATATTCCAAAAATAAACGAAATCAATTTGAATTATCTTAAGAGCCAATATTTTCACAATAAATCAATGTTAATTTAACTCTGCAGCAGTCAAACAGTGGAAATTAAAAAGATTACAGACCATTAAACTGATGGCTTCAATATATACTTATATGTATATATATATATATACATATATATATCAGATTTATCTACCGTCTGCGCTGCCTGCTGTCAAGTGCAACGGTAAATTGCCATTCGATATGCAAATGGCAGCCGCATTCACAAAACGCTGCGCTTTTCAATTGCTTTTCTCTCTGCATTGAAATCAATTTAACTTTCTGCTCAATGCCAATCATTGGCACCCCACACAAACCACACACACTCGCTTGCCTGCTCCCTCTCGCTCACGGCTATATCAGATCCGACTGCAGCTCAAATCGGTGGAAGCAAGACAGAAGACCGACCGACCAAGTGCTGGGTGGCTGAAAAAACAAACACAAACAATCAAACGGATCCAAAACGCTTATTTCAAAATTCATTTGTCATTTTGTGACAGGCGAACCAATATCGATAAGGGTGGTGGTAGCAGGGGCCCCTTTTTTCTTGCTTTACTTTATTTTTTTGTGGGGGTTGGGTAAGCTTCTTCATGGCCAAGCCAAAGTCAAATAAGCGTAGCGTTTTGTGAAAAAACTATTTCTATAAGTATACCCTTCCGTAAAGAAGGCTGTACGAAATGTATAACATGAAGTGTATTATAACCTGATTCCCAGGCTCAAGTCCTAATATAAAGGAAAAGCTTACACGAACGGCATACAGAAAATTATTAAAATAGTATGGTTTTAAGGAGATTCTTCTAGACTGCGTAACTTAAAACTGATCTTCAAATCTATGTAAAAATAATGATAATAAAATTTATATAAGTATACCTAAGTATTTACCAATTCAATATGTTACACAAAAACCTCTATAATAATGAATGTACTTATTTTTCCAACATAAGGATATCCTATTTTAAAAATTAATTCGAAACAAAAACTATTTATAGAGTTCAAAAATAGGCTTTCGTTTTGTATTTCTTCTAAATTTAACTTTCATAGAAACTTAGTGAGAAATAATAACGATTTTTTGATTAAGGCCGCTGTGAAGAATCCAGAATCGAACTGCATTCATCCCCCTCCACAGTTTGAGACCAGGGAGTTGCGGGCAATTTTCATCCGGCTCCTGACCGAGTCCCTTCCGTTTCGTTTACCTCCTCGGCGCGAGCGCCAGTTCCGCAATCAGGAAGGAACATGACATAACACAGCGGTAATAGGAAAATCATCGATTTTATTTGATTTATTTGCAGGAGCCTTTTCTCCTCGCCCCAGTTGTTGTTTGCTTTAATCGCTCCCGCTTTTCCCGCCTTCCCGCTGCGTGGGTTCAACCACCGAAAGAAGCTCCTGGCGGTGTGAGGCTCCAGCTCCAGCTCTGGCTGAGGCCCCTGTATTTTGGGTGGCTCTCAGCGGACTGCGGCGGTGTGGGCAATAAATCTCGGAAATTGTGTCAGAAAATGTTTCGCTTTCGTAGTATAAATACGCACATCGTTCAGGCAGGTGGCTGGCGGAAGCCGGGGGATGGATCCAGGGGTCAGGGTAACCATATTGAAATTAGAGGCACTTCCGTTTTGGATTTGCTCTGTGTGTGTGTGTTCGCCACGGTTTGTGCGGTTGCAGCTGAGCGGGGGTATGCGAAACTAAGTGCCGGAAAGATATGCGTAACGAATATATGCCCAAGGAACGAGGAGGAGAAATATCAGCACAGTCAGGCAGCCTTTCAGGTCGCCGCGGTGTAGTCTCCTTTTCTATCTCTGGTATTTTGGGTTGGGAGCCTCGGTCTCCAGGTCTACATTTTTTGTTTACATTTCAGCTCAAAGCAATTCAAAGTTATTTTATTCGACCCTATATTTTTAGTTTTTTTGTTGTTTGTTTGTTTTGATACGATACGATAGAATAATTGGGCCACAAGCAAGTGCAATAAAAGCACAAAGAATTTCTATAAATACGAAGGCCCGATGTTCTCTTCTGTTCTGTTTGTTTGGTGGTGATGAATTGTATAGATATTCCATAAATGCTTGGCGCAACAATGTATACATTATCTATTGGATATATGGTTAAAGAAGCGCGTACTCTTTACCAGGATATGAAATTCATCAATGCCTATTTAAGGAATATCTCTTTCCTAATGTTATATTTTATAGCTGGAAAAATTCTTACTAGACGTTGGGAAAAGTGAAATAAAGCGAAAGAACCGCTTATATTGCTTATTACGCTCAATATATTCACCATAGTTCATTCAACCCAAGTATAAGTAATTAAGACTTCGTAACTTTCAGACGCTTCTAAAATTAAGTTATATTAATGCCACTGTTTTCCTCTATATTTGCGTCACTTATTCTCTAAATATAGATTTTTTACCAACGAAAGATCTAGAAATCTCATTGCGATGACCCTCAACTCCGACCCCTGGCCAAGTCATCGATCTTCGGCTTTCAACAGAGTTCGAATAGGTACCAACCAGTTCCGCTTCGATATTTGCGGCGGGATCTATTTGCGTAGTAGAAAATCTAAATGCGAAAATTAGCCCAAAGCGAATTTGATAAATGTTGATGGATTTTTGCCGTTTGCGTTGACTTTCCGTTGACTCCGTGCAGTAGTAGAGAGTCGCGTGTGGGTCGAACTCAACACAAAACTATTCATTACGAAAGAAACATGGGGAACAACACAAAAATAAACAACTCGAAAAAACAATCGACAATGGCATAGTTCGGCGAGTGTTTGTGTTCTGCTTTTTCCTTGTTTTTCTGTGCAATTCGCCAGTCTATTTTTATCGTCATGCAGTTTATTTATAAAAATGGCATTCGGTTCCATTATCTTAAAAATAAAATCACACAAAATGAGCAGTCAACAATAATGACTGACAAATAATCATGAAAAATTACCAAAAGGCAGGCAATGGTAGCAGCGGCAGAAAAACAATAACAATTTCAGAAACAGAAATGCCAAAATAAGACAAGCAAAACAATCAACGGAGAACACCACAACCTTGAAATTGAAAGTTCGCTTCCCAGAAAAATACGTATGAATCAGCGGGGACCAAAAATGAAATGAAATCATAATCAAAATATATTTCCCCACCCCATTCAAGGCAAATTTGAATAAGAACAATAATAATTACCCAGCAGCAGCGACGCTCCTCTGGCTGATTGCTAATCTCAGAATGTCGCATATCTGGCAGATACAATTTACGTGCTGCCGCTGCAGCAAAAGTTACTAAGCATATCTCCCTGCCTTCTCTATCCGTATCTTGCATCTGTATCTGCTACTCTCCTTACTCGTTCACCGGTGATTTACAATCCCCAAAAAAAAGTACAAAGAGTACGACGCCAGCAGTGTGTAAATATTTAACACACACTGTCAGCCGACTGTTTGTCTTTTAAGGTTCAGTAAGTGTGTAAATAAATCAAAAGCCGTTGGACCTATGTATGTACATACATGCGAGCAAAATGTGATGGATGCCGGGACGAGGTATGAAGAATTGCATTCAGGCTAAAAATCTGAAGTGAAAAAGGATGAGCAGAACGACGACACACTATGGAGAGAATAAAATATACAAGTGCCAGAAACAAGTCAAGAAATATTTACCAAGCTCGGAAGTGGATGTTGTTGGAAAAGTATATGTAGAGGCTAGAATCCTTCGGATATGTTGAGTGTTTTAAGGAATAAAACCACTTATTACTCAGAATGTTTAACTGACATTTTAAGCCAATTATTAACTGCAGCTGGGATCACTTCCGTTTGCCCGTTACTTTACCTGTGCGTCAGTTTCGTTATTATATCCGCCCGATCCATTGTCTCTCTGTTCCTCTGACGCGAGCCAAAGAAAATATAAAGATTAGGATGTCTGGCTCACTCATTATCTGGCTTCGGCAAATTCAACGTTGCGCAAATTATTTGTTTTATTTTCTATACTTATAAAATTTCTACCTTGTAATTTTCTTAGAATCATAGAACTCCTAATGGTAATAGTATTTCCGTATTTTCTTAAGCAATTTAGCTGCTTGTTACCTATCTCAACAAACACTTGAATGTGTGCCAGCCCCTTCATTCTGCTTCTTCGTAAATCTCGCCCTCTGTGGATTTATCTGCTATCAGCTTAACTGAATAGTTTCATTATGCGCCGTATCATGGCTATATCTTATCGTGGCTGTATCAATGGCATGACTCACACACTTACCCCCATAAACAAACCCCGGCGCCGACCCGCCAACCCTTTTGCAGTCGCAATTGATTACGGCGTATACTTCAGTTCCAGTTAAGCGCAAATATTAGCATTGAACCATCATCAACTCAAACCCGGGCCCGAAACCCCCTACACCAGAGCCAACCCTATCCAGGCCCACGCCCATGCAAAGGCAAACCATTCCCCTTTTTAAAAAGGAATTCCTGTATTTGGGTGCGTGAGTAATGTGACGACATTAATTTTCACACTCATTACAACTCCATTAGAATGGTCCGATGGAGCTCCGGGTTGGACTGGGGGTGGGCAATGGTATTGGGGTATTGGTCACCTCTCCTCCTTCATTGTTTTTCCTGTTTTTTCTGTCCCGCCCAGAGCTAAGCAAATAAAACATAAACAAAAAAAAAACGAGGCACGGAATACCGTAGACGATTTCCAAATGCAAGTACGAGCATTTTTTCCACCTCCTGTCCAACGGGAGCGAAGTGTCAACAGAAATTTGAATTTATGTACAAATTGAGGTCATTACGGTAGATTCGTTACCGGAGGTAAATGGGGAAACAAAAAATATATACAAAACAAGAAAGGAAGCTAACTTCGGCACGCCGGATTTAAGTATACCGTAGAAGATTGCAGTTCGATCAAACATTATTTTCTATGTAAAAACAAGGATGTTTTATCAAATGTAAAACTTTATTTAAAAGCCGTATAAAATATCTACTTTAACCCCATGGTTTTGGCGTATATATAGAAACCCAACGAAATAATGTCAGCTTTCATCATATTTATCCGTACATTTTAAATTTATAGTTTTGCAAGTTCACTGCTTTTATTTTTAATTTACCGATCGGTCCTCTGTGTGTCCTGTCGTATGTACCATATATGATGTAAACGTCTGATCTGACCCGTTCTCACTTATGTATATACTATACCAAATTAAGAATAGAGAAAAAAAAACCTACATATCAGACAACTTTCATACAGAAAGCTGCAAAACTGAGTGAATAAGACTAAATAAATGAGGGTCAAGGATTTTCTTGTATTCAAGAGTCTCGTAATTTTTACAAACACTTTAAAGTGTCTCTTAGGGTCTTAAAATGGCTCTTTAGGTCCTGGCATGAACCGTCCTTTGACCTTATCAACTTAAAAAATTAACAACATTATGGCCGAAATGTGCTCTGTCTTTACCTCTCTGATGGCCAAACGTCTATGCCCTCGAGGTGGCCGCCGTCGCTGCCAGGCACACGCAGGACTTGCAGGAACGCAGGACTGGGGCAGGGACCCAGGGTATTCAAAAAGCAGAGAAAATCTATCGGTCAAGGCACAAGACATATTGGGTCTCCTCTTGACCGACTGAATTAGAGCGGAGCTCGCACTGGCTCTGGCACTGCATGTCATTTAGCATTCAGCTCAGTAACAGCCCCGAAATTTCTACATTCCAACAAATTCTTGTGCCGCCTTTCTTTTCCCAAATGCAGTCACGTAATTTTCGAATTTTCAACAACAACTACGAACAGACACCCGAAAATTTCACTGGCTTTCCGGGAGAGAGGCAGGCAGTCAGGCAGGCAGATGGAATGCCCGCTGCGTTTATCGTTAGACAAAGCGACGGCATCAATTTGTATCTGTAAATTAGTATTCCGCTGCAATTTGCCACAGAAACACCAAAAGCAAGAGCACACCACAGAAAACACACACAGAAAAACAACGAAAATTCTATATATATATATACATTGATTCTGGGCGGTTGGTTGTTGATAATGATAATGGTTGGATGATGGTGATGGGGCGCCGCCGCCAACTTTATGCGGGATATCCGTCCACACACACGCTCACATTTGGTGGGGCAACGCCTCTAGCCCTGCTGCCATCGAATCGAATCTCATTTTGGCATTGGACAATAATCGCATTAATAATGCGTTTTTGCCCCGACTTCAACTCCTTTACCACCGTCCAGGACCCTCATATATCACTCGCCTCGCTTCGCTCACTCACTCACTCGGCCTATTGAAATTAACAGTTAATTTAACTAATAATTGTTTAAATAGACCTTTATCATCATGGATTCCGTTGCGGCTATTCTGGTGTCATGGCCTGTCAACACTTTGCCCCGATATTCTGCTGGTCAGTCGGTCCGCTGTTCCCGAGAGTGAATTTTGTGGTTGTGTCTGCTATAAATGCTGTCCAAGTTAAAGTTCGGTTTTTGGGATAAAAGAGGCTTTTGATTTTCAAGTGGCTTTAAATGTTTATGGACGCAACTTGAGTTCGTTCCCCACCACCTTATTGTGTTGCCAAAGAGAAATGGGCCATAAATACAAGCTTGGACTGTTTGAATTCAGAACGGGTTAAGGGAAGTTGCAACAAATGCTCGTATTTTGTTAAAATTTTAGAGCTCTGCGAGGACTTTTCTTGACAATTTGAGTAGCTTTGATTACACAGGCCGACAAAATCAGCTCGACCCTCTGACCCAGAAACCAGTATATACTTTTCCGAAGGTTTTCGGTGCGCTGAATCCGAATCCGAGGTCGAAAGTTCCGAATTGGCTCTGGTTTCCGAGATATCCTAACCTAAAAGTGCAAAAACAGCTTTTTTTGCCTATATTTGAAGTTATGTAGCATCGAATTTATTCTTTTACTGAAAATATTAGAAAAGCCATTTTAAAGTATAACCCTTGCCCTTTCAAATGATGTTGAGTTTGATTACTTTGAGTACGATATCTCAGCGAAAAAAAGAAGTATTTAATCAAACTCAACAGTATTTGAAAGGGCAAGGGTTATACTTTAAAATGGTTTTAGGCATACAAAAGGTGCTGTTAGGAAGACTAAATGTAACATAGAGCTTACAAAATATGCTTTAAAAACATAAAATATGAATGCATGGAACTAATAACCATTAGAATTTAAGAAGCTTCCTTGAAATACTAAACTATTCCTGTAATCTGACTATGTTAAAATATTTGCCTAATAGCTCTAATCGCTCAATGAGATACTTATCGTTTTCCGATAAAGACATTACTAATTCCCCACTCCAATTCCATCCAATCCATTCCGTTACAGCTATCACTCATTCAAACGTGGTCCAGATAATCCCATTTGGCCTAATAACGCTTTTGACTATCCATATGCTGCATCTACAATGTATACTCCCACAGAAATATGGTAAAAAGCTTTCAACGCTCAAATGGCCTAGTCTGGCCTGCTGGTCTTCCTTCTAATCCTCTGCCTCCTCCTTGGCATAAGATCTCTCGGAGCTGGCGAGGAGTTCAAAGCCGAATCGGGGCCAATCACTGACCCTACCTACACAGAAATCTGTGCGCTCCTCCGGATACTTGATTCAAGCAAGGCTGGGTCAGAGAAAATAAATAAAATAAAATCGTCTCATGGCGCCCACTGGCGCAGAGACACCCACAGACGTCTCCGATGGGCGGCGAATTATCAGCTGATTTAGTGTCGGGTCAGTTAGCAGTAAAATTCCACACTTTTCTTTACAATTTCACATACATCCGTACAGGATGGGGCGGCAAAAGACGAAAGGGAGGCGAAATGTGACATCAATTGACACGAAAGTTCAGCGTAAATATTTGCCCAGATAAAAAGCAAACTCTCACTGGGAAAGCGGGAAACTGGGGCGGGGACACAGAGACACCCATAAATTCCAGCGGTCATTCTCATTCACGGAGAGGGAGAGAGAGAGACTCAGTGTGTGCGACGACCATTTAATGACAAAGAATGGAAAGGAACAATTTGTGAATGTGCGACAAACAAATGGAGACATCGCGGCCAGACTCCAATTGCAAAAGCAAAAGCGAACGGGATGCAACAGCAGAGACAGATTCAGATACGGACACGGATATAGAGACTGATACAATTCAGCCGGCCTGGATGCTGTTCGAAGAGGATGACGCTGCTGGATCATTGCATGATTCACATCGCCTCAAAAACTAATTAGTTCCGGATATTTATATGGTACTTTATGAGATCTGCAACAATGGCGATGATGTATAAATGAGCGCCGTGAATAACGGCCTGAAGTCATTATAGATTTCTTTATTTTCCGTACAAAAATTAATTTTTTCTCTTATTGATTTTATCTCTTGCCAATTCAGTTGCTTAAAGCAAACATTCCCGCATATAAGAGCATTTCTTAAAGCTCCTATAATAGCATTTCTTAAAGCTCCAGTTCTACAAAGTAAGACGATTGCCTGATATAAATTTCCAAAAATTCTCCCCTCGCCTTATTTCTTTTTAGTAATTTATTATAATATATATATGCTCAAACCTCGTTTCTCCACACGAACTGCTTTGGATTTATGTTTGCATTAAAAGTGTTACCCCTTTCTCCCCGCTCAATATTAATATATTCCAATTACAATATCCCATTTCTGATGCAATTCGACTTATCCATCAATTCGATTCGTCATCCGTTTAATTTGCCGTATAAATTGCATTCGAGTGAGTCCATTGCAAGTGTTTTTCTTTCGCAATTTATCAGGCAGCTGTGCCTGCTATTTTCGCCACAATGATGCGAACGAAATGGAGGCGGTAATTTCATGGCGTCATTATTATAATATTGCTCCCGGGGAAGAGTAGTCCGGGGGAGAAACTGAAATGACTTCACACAGCCGTCAGCCGCCACCCGTCCGGCACGTGAATTGAAAATTGACGTAGTCGCCTGTTCAGGGCAACTCTCATAATTTATAAAGTAAAAGTCGCAGATTGCCGGGCCTAAAAACAACCAAACAAAGACGAGGCTGGATTTCGATAAAAATATATAAATACTCCAGAGACATCTCTGTGAATGCTCATTAAGTTTCGTTTTCCCGATTATAAATAAAAAAAAAAACCCATGAGACTTCTAGAACATATATTGTAGGAAGTCGACAAATCAAGCAGCGATCGTTGGTTTCTCTCATCAATTACAGAAATAAATGTAGCAGGAAAATAATTATAGTTTATTAAATGTGAAACTATTGAACTCCTTTCTGACAATAACTCATATATCAGCGATCAGACCCAGCAGACCACTTGGGAGGATGCAAGAGCGGCTCGATAAGAAATTAAAAGATATGTTTAAATTTAGCTAAAATACAAATAAGGACAGGGGGAGGGCGAGGTTAGCCGCCAGTCCACCCCCAAACCCAAACAGACATTGAGTAATAACATTTTAATACCCATAGAGATTAATTGGCTCGGGCCAAGGAGGCGTGTGTGCGGCGGCGAGTGAATCATGCTATCCACTAGAGAAACTACACCCCGACGCGAACGGGATCGCGGACAGATAACCCGGCGGCAAGCGGCCAACGGCACAAGGCACCAGGCAGAAGGGGGAAGGCAAAGCGAAACTATGCAGATTGTTGAGTCAAATTTTAATTGACCACACGAGCGGGTCATAAAAGTGGGGAATTTGCTGTGAATAAAAGCAAACCAAACGAGCAGCCGAATACACAAAAATTTGCTTAGCATGAAAAGCGAAAGGCGATTGCATGATAACATAAACCCCGCCTCGCCTCGTCTCGCATAGCCGGCTTACCGGCGGCTGAGCGGGCACCTACCTCGCGTCGAGTCGAGTCAGACCTACCTAACCCTCATCCTCCATATCCTACCCTGTTTCGTAACCACCCTGTTCAAGTCACCCCATAACTACCCTCCTCCCGATCCAGCTGACGGTCACGCCAATGAACACGATACTTTCTGCCAAAGATGGGATATTCTTACTCCAATTATCGAATGGGACACTTTACCAGAAACCATTACGTTCACTAGCAGAAACACAAATTTCTAGGGGCTTCTATGCAAACACTACAAACCTTTATTTGATTTTACAAGGTTCTTTAGGGAAAGAGGATACTACGAGGCTAGCCATTTATTATATCTTGTTAATTTTTCAGTTAGTAAATCAACGTTGGCGTTACTTTGACCGAGTGCAAACAGCAACTGTTTTGTCTTCCTTCATATACGAAAATCTTTCAAAAACTATTTAAAGTTAACTGACAGCCATCCTAAAACTTTGATTTTTTAACAATTTGAATGACTTAACCCCTTACACAATTTCGAAAAAAAAATTGTAGATCTTCTCAAAGGAAAATTCCACATTGAAATACAAGTAGGTATGAAACCCACCAATAGTTTTACCCAATTTGAACTTCCTCTCCCTCCCCACTTCCTCTTCCCAGACCAATGCGATTCCATTCAGTTCCCAGGGCACAGCACACCACAGCACAGCTCATCCCGCTGAGCGACGGCGACTCCATTTGGAGAACTGCAGTCCACGACGAATTAATTATCTTCAATTCATTCATTAAGAAACGTGGGTGGTGGCAGGGCGGCAGGGAAGAAGGTTCGATAATGAATGCACACACACTGGCTTTGGCTCTGCCTGGTTGTATCTCATAGTACGTAACGTAACGTACTTGTATCTCATAGTACGCCCGTCCGACTCGCGTTTCTCGCAAATGAATGAAAATCAACCGTCAGTCGTGGAACGGGGGTGGGGTCTGGGAAACTGGAACGGGGCTTTTTACCGCATCCGTCGGTTCGCCGCCGCCGCCGCCTTCACGAGATGTCTGGACAGGAGAACAGAGAGATGTGTGTGGGGTGCAGGGATAATCGAGACAGGTCGCATAATAAATTATTCGCGTGACCGAATAATTTGCGTTTGGGGAATTTGCAAATGTCAGAGTCGAGCCGGGACTACTATGGGGCTCCCGTCTCGGGTTTCGCTTATCACTGCCATATCAGAGAGAGAGAGCGAGCAAAAGAAAATTATTAGTTCCATGAATTATAAATCCCCTACTTCTTTATGTTGTATATGTTTATTATGTTTCTGGTCTTTTATCGGCCGCAACTTGAACTTTGCCCCGATGTTTGTAAGTTCACAACGTTAGGCAAAATCCAACCGATTCAAAAGGGGGAAATGTTGGTTCAATGATATCACTAATTGCACGGCACATAAGAAATTCTGTTTTTGCTTTTTTGTTCTTGTTTTTGGTGCCTAGATTTATGGGAATTTTGTTTTGATTTCGTTCGGTTCTTGCTTTTTGATACGGAAGGGGAGTGGCTGGCCTTGCGGCGGTTTCTAGTGATATGTGATAAGTATAAACAAAAACATTTCAAGAGCAAGGTCGAGCGATAAGGAAATAAAGGGGGGAAATGGGTCAAAATTAAATAGAAAAGATGGGGCAAGTTTTATATCATTTTGCCATTTTTGTTTTTATTTTTTTGTTTATGTTAAAAACAAGAGTTTCGATTACCTAGCACCTTTTGCGACAAGTTTTACCACAGTTACTTAGTCAGAAAGCTTGCCTTGCTATCAGAGAGCAAATACTCATAATTTGTATAATTTCGCCACTTTCGCAACCCTTTTGACATAATTTAACACCCAACAAATTAACCCAAAAGTAGAGGAAATGGCCAAGGAAATGCAGTTATCAAATGGCCCACAAGTTTGCGGTGTCAATAGGACCGCCAAACAAAGCAACGAGAAACCCAAAGTAAATTTACAAATATTAAGTATACGATGTGTTAGGGTAAGAGCAAAGGGAGAGAGCTATGGCCTGTATAACTTTTCTGCAAATTGACTCTCGGCACGCATAGCAGGTCGGTAAGTTCCTCATAAAAACGTACTGAAAAACAGCATGTGGTATTTGCGTTTTTCGCCTGTCATTAAATTTCGCGCCACGAGTAGCAGAGGAAGTGCCAGTACCAGCAACTGCAACTAGAACTGGTAACTAAGTCACTCGTGTGTCTGCTCCACCCTCTTTAGCCACCGCTGACGGTTCGGATCGGATCGGATCGAATGGAGTGCAAGAGGTGGAGCTACCATACATGACATTTTATTATTACAAAATAATCATTTATCCAACGCATATGACAGTTAATAACAGGCAGTAACAGCAACAGCAACAGAATGCAAAAATTCCCACAACATCCGGTTGAGAGCAGAAAAACCAACACCAACAGAGCAACATGGACTGAGGCTACACAACAAAAATATTTATATATATAATCCAAACGAAACTAATAAAACTCAGCCAGAGAAACGGCAAACATTGGCGGCACAGTGGCTCGAAATGTATTCGAAATATCACGGATATAACAAATATGTTGTTATTTTAATTTTATTTTTATACCCTTGCAAGGTATTATAATTTTAGTCAGAAGTTTGCAACGCAGTGAAGGAGACATTTCGGTAAATCAAAGTTTGATATTTTCGATTTGATATTGATCATGGTTGTGCACTTTTTATCCTAATTTATAAATTTCTTATATAATTAGGAATTTTTAAAATGTACCCTAAATCACTTGAATTTTCAGATATATCTCCCACTGTTGCCCGCCGCTTTAGTAGGCGCGAACACAGTCCGCGTGAGTGGCGGATATGCATATGGACGAATCGGGTCTACTATAGTCGTTGAATATAGAGTTGTGCAGTGTCGAAGGAGGATGAGGAGCAGAAGGAGGACCGGAGGTTGGCGGCGAGTCACGGAGTCGGCTCTGTGGCACAGTGGCTGCCACCGACGCAGCTCGGATGCGTCGTGAGTCAGCCGCCGTGGAATGTGAGTGGCATACAAAATGTCGCATGCGGACGCGGACCGGTCCAACGCCGACAGAAATGCAGCCCAGAGAAGAAGGGGGAAAAAAACCACTCGAAATCCCAGAGAGCAAGCACTGAGAGAATACGAGATTTTTTCTCTATTTTTCTTTTTTTTTCCCAGTTGCACTGCAAACAAGTTGTGGACCCCCGTCCGTTCAAGACTCTGAGATGGGTGTTGTGTTGTTGGTGGGTGTCGCCGGAGTGCACCTCCGCTCCTACAGCTCCGCCCATAGCCTGTTAGCCGGCTTTTCCGGTGCATTCTGCCTTGCTCCGGTTTTGGGCAACAGTTACCGGCCACTCTGACAGCAGCAACAAGTTTTTTAGCAAGGCCTCAACTTGTTTGCCAAAGAAGAACACAGAAAATATACATAATTCGCATCTCATATATGCTTATGCCGTATGACGTGAAAAGAAGATGCATCCTTAAATTATTTATGTGCAACTTAAGTCTTCTTTCAACTAATATTAATTAGCTTTTATTTTTTAAACCACTTACATTTCTTTCATGTGATAAATTGTACAAATTTAAATAAAAAAGCGTTACTGAATGACCGCCCGTAATACTATCTCTGTGGTGAAGTCTCCTAAAAAGCAATTTGTTCAGTTTTTTAATTTAAACACGAGACCTAAGCATGGACCTGTAACTTTCCTTAATTTATTTTAAATTTTTAACCTGTTGAAGTCAACCTACATTCCTCAGATTTCTATCGTCGCCTCCACGTGTCGGTAAGTGACCACCACTCGAGAAAAAATTGATCAAAATCCATTTACACCATCATTAATCTTCGCCAGCCCTGACGATGCCATACAATCCGATATGATATGCGATGGTGGTGCTGCTGCTGGTGGGCAAGAAATTAACTCTTAATGATCTGTCGTCTCTTCGCCATTTGTCCAGCAATTAATGGGCCCAAAGTTCAATCGATAGAAGGGGCACAAGATTGATTCTGGACCTTTATTTTAAAAGGAAAGTTTGTCCTATTTGTGCATTACCATTGAGTTAAAGAATCTTATCTACATTTCCCTTATTTTCAACTGAACAATATCTCTGTAACAATACCTCTCTCGTAATTATCACTTTTATTTGCCCTGATCATGTTACATTCCGCGAACTCTAAAAGGTCTCTCTTTACATCTCTCACATCTCTACATGAGTGTCCCCACCCCTTTTCTCAGTTTCAGATTACTAATCAACTCAACTAATTATACATAGAAACCGCCACGAAGCGCCCAGTTCCGGAGTTCCACTGACGGTATATACAAAGTTCATGCACAGAGAGAAAATCAAATTTGTAATGTTTCGTGTTTTAAAATGTTTGGGGTTTTAAGGCCTTGAGTTGATATTTCAAGTTAGAAAAATATATATATATAACATTCGAAAATTTAATCGAAATGCCAATTTCCGTCACATATGCTTATTTCAGTGAATAGATTTTTTTGGTGAATACAAAAATGATCATACCTTCTTTTACATAAAACTCGATTTTTCCCTGTGTACTGTATGCTATGTGTGTACTTATTTGCAGTTTGTGAATGGGCTCTGATCCGATGATGTTTATGATGATAATAATGCCGATGATGACCATGCTGATGACAATGATAAATGTAAGAGCGGAGGTCCGAATGGGGATAGAGGGAAGGCACTCATTCACAAATCCAAAAGAGCTGGCGAGCAAACAAAACCAAAAATATTAATTAGCATTTGACGAAGGGGAATGAGGTCGCTGTCGCAGTCAAAGTCGGCGTCGTCTAATCGCCCGCTCACGAATCGCGCAAAGCGGATGCCACAAATTTGGGCATGTTTCGCCGTCGCAGTCGCCATTCGCTCGCTGCTTCCTTTTGCGATTTTATGAATGAAAGCTTTTTTTGTTTTTTGGGTTAAACGTAGTAAACGTTGGCGTAGCTCACAGCACTCAGCGTCATCCCCATCTATGGGCAAAGAGCAGAGAGTGTGAGTACATCGAGAGTAGTGGATGGGATCGGATCGATTTAGATTCGTCTGGATCGGTCGGATCTCGAGAGCGTGGAAGCTCTGTAAATGGCTAACTGCGATCTGACTAGCGACTGTCATTGAGTCATACACAGTACATATTGTTGTGGGCATCTTGTGAGCACCTTGAATATCGAGTGGATAGATTAAGATATCAGATTGCATTCGGAAAGCTTTTAAAACGACAAATAGATCATGATAATGTTCTTTAAACTGGGATTAAATATTGGATGGGCTAAAAGCCATCTAGGAAAAAAGGAAAACTTAAAAAAAAAAAAATTGTTATTTTAAACTATACATATGGGCAATTCTCTGGTGTCGCACGTGACATTCATTCAAACAAAAAAAAAAAACATGTACCAAGACTTTTTTTAATTTTACAAAATTTGGAACTTATAGCTCTTGGGTAGCACTATAATTGGTGTTAAGGTCAATCTCGAACAATTGTTCGTTTTCAAGATAATTAAAAAAAATGTATCGAGTTCGCACGTGACACAGACGGAAGTGAATTTTTCGCAAACCAGTTCAAGCACTGATTTCAGCGAAACTTGATGAAAGATTTTAATGCAATTAATTTTAATGTATTATATATCAATTCAACTTAAGGGGGTCTTCTACCTTCGATATTTTTTATTTTCGATTTTTTTTTAAACGAAGCCCGAAAGATTGCCACCTCCATACGTTTCGACCATTTTTCCTATCTTTAAACGCGTTTTCCCGAAAGTAGTGTTTTTCAAAAGTTTTGGCACGATTTTGACGAAACCATAGAAGATATCCAAGATCTGTAAAGCGTTACTTATTCACAAAACATCTCGCTAGGTCAGGACACAAGCTT
>VNJT01017677.1:0-16014 GCA_008042655.1 Drosophila burlai | reverse complement strand
AAGATCGGGTGAAAAACACAAAAGTTATTTACTTATCAGTGTGTTATCTATTTGGCAGCTAGCAACAGGTGCATCCCAAAAAACAACAACAAAACTGATGAGCGCAAGAAACTAACTCCCGTGCGCAAAAAAGAGAGAGGGGTTATCTCTATCTCTGTCTTGCACACGCAAGTGCATGAGATGGTGGTGGTTTTGCAAAGAGCGAGTTTGTTTACATTTCTCTAATAGGCAAAAGTCGCGATCAGCTGATCAGCTGTGGTGTTCCCTGGTTATCGATTTTATTTATAATCGGGAGCTAATTCGAGCGGCGATATATTTTGGTACATGGTATATAACAGTCGTTCACGAACGACTGTAGCTTTCTTACTTGTTCCTTTTAACAGATTGGACAGATATTACTATATATATCCTTGTAAAAAATGTTGTGCGCCATAAAATATTCAATTTTATTTAAACAAACAGGAAAGAAAATTATGATAGCCACTCTTGAAAACATTTTTTAATATGTACTTTAAATTTATGAAAACGTTAAATAGTTTTTGATAAGTTTTAAAACGATATTAAGGACAGTTTTTCTTAAGAATGCTCAGAACAATCGTAATAGTATACTTTCTTCACTGTATTTTATTTTGCTTATATTTATATTTATTTTTAGTTATGGATTTTGAAAATAAGTAATGTGTCAATAAGTTTTTGAATCAACGAAACTCTTAAAATTCTCTTTTAGAATCAAGGAATTTTAGGGTTTAGAGTAGAGTGAAGTAGAGTTAACATAAAAGATATCTTTTTGCGGTACCAAATATTTTCAAACTAGTTTGGGAGAACCCATTGAGTCAAATCGAGAACCGAGATAGCCGTATAAGTTCGATTTAGCAAGCTCGAGTTAGAGCTGTTAAGAATAGAGCAATAGTCGATCTGCCAGACCGAGTACCTAACTTGACAATGCCATTTGTTATTGCCGCAATTGCAGAGTGCGGAGTGCCGACGCTGGCGCGGCCCGAGACACGGATCGTGGGCGGCAAGAGCGCGGCCTTCGGTCGTTGGCCCTGGCAGGTGTCGGTGCGGCGCACCTCCTTCTTCGGCTTCTCCAGCACCCACCGCTGCGGTGGCGCTTTGATCAACGAGAACTGGATAGCCACCGCCGGACACTGCGTGGACGAGTGAGTGGATCAGCCCAGCCCGAAACCGGACCACATCCAGCTAATCTGAGTTCCCCTCTCCTCCATCCGCAGCCTGCTCATCTCGCAGATACGCATCCGTGTGGGCGAGTACGACTTCTCGCATGTGCAGGAGCAGCTGCCCTACATCGAGCGCGGGGTGGCCAAGAAGGTGGTGCACCCCAAGTACAGCTTCCTCACGTACGAGTACGACCTGGCGCTGGTGAAGCTGGAGCAGCCGCTCGAATTCGCGCCGCATGTCAGCCCCATTTGCCTGCCCGAGACGGAGAGCCTTCTAATTGGCATGAACGCCACAGTCACCGGCTGGGGTCGTCTCAGCGAGGGCGGCACCCTGCCCTCGGTCCTCCAAGAGGTGAGTACCCAAGGCTCCAGTGACAATGAAAACCATATCGAATGGAGCGATTATTTTCTTTTTCTGAGTGGGAGATTCCAGAGAGAGATTGTGTGTATGAATATTCGGAAAGAGTGAAGGGACCAAAAATGAGTATGGAAAATATCAAAGAATTAAGTAAATGTTTTTGCTTTAAAAACAAACATACAACATTAACATACAAATCGGCAAATCAGACATCCTTTTTAAATCCTTGCCCACATACTCTGGATAGAGCTCATGAGTAGATGGTTGTGTGGCTTTGACCTCAGAATTTTGAAACCTACCTATAAGTGTTAATTATATTTACATTAAACTGATTTATTAATTCTCTTCCTTCAGGTCTCCGTACCCATAGTGAGTAACGACAATTGCAAATCGATGTTCATGCGTGCAGGTCGTCAGGAATTCATTCCGGACATATTCCTCTGTGCTGGCTACGAGACGGGGGGACAGGACTCCTGCCAAGGCGACTCGGGAGGACCACTTCAGGTAAGACCCATGCCAGATGCACTACCAGAAGAATGCTTACCTAGCATCTCTTATTTTGCCAGGCCAAATCCCAGGACGGTCGGTTCTTCCTGGCCGGGATCATCTCCTGGGGCATTGGATGTGCCGAGGCCAATCTGCCTGGGGTCTGCACGCGCATCTCCAAGTTCACGCCCTGGATACTGGAGCATGTCAGATGATGATCACAGTGAAGACATGGACGATGATGGTGATGATGATGGCAGCCCGACATTTGTTATTGTTTTAATTTATCAGTTGTATCTTTAAGTCTTGTGTGATTTATCTTAAAGGAATGTTAAGCGTAGTTAGCTTCAATTTAACAATTTTAATAGCATTGACCTTGACTTGGCCTCGTGGGCCACTGCCACGCCCCTGTCCGAACACACAGTCAACGCCCACTAAGTTAGTCTAGCGAAAATGTTAGCGCTGTAAGTCTAACATACACATATGGGACTCGCTCGGTCTCATATATCGACCGGGTTCCCGGAGAGGGATTATCTATTTGTACATAGCCGAAGGGATTATCGGGGATAACGGGGGGAAATGGAGAGTCATTTGCATGTCCACAAGTTGTTGGTATTTTAGAAGTAGTAGTAATATTTAACAATTAACTAAATCTATATTTATTGTAAACAATTGCGTGCAGACACCTTAACGCTGTCTGTATCTTGCCCAAAGAACAAGTCTATCTATAGCGATGCGAAAGCTCGAGAGCAATAAAAGATAACTGAAAAACATTGTCCAACATTGTCGAGAGAGATGCCCATCGCCATAAGAGCCGGCTTCCTCTCCAGTCGGCAATCTCCGCCAATTGGGACCCCCGAGGGCAGGCGAACCTGAACCATTCACACAATTTGCAGTCATCGCCATGTTAGGCTGCGGGCCATCGAAGATGATTGGCACAATCGATTTGTACGCGGGAAGGCAGGCGGCATCCGCAGTCGCCACTTTCCTCCGGATTTCACTTTTCAACAGCTTCAGCTCTCAGCTCCGCCAGTGACATTTGACTTGACTCCAACACCTTGAGAGCGGCTGAACAATTAATCACTCGACGCGGCTCATGGGAGATCTGGCGGCATCAGCAGCTGGTTCTGACCCGGGCCACGGCCCACACATGGTACCTGAGCAAGCAATGAGCCGACTTTTCACTTCTGGGACGCGAGGCCAATTTATTTCTGGCAACAAGAAAGAGTACCACAAATAGAGATAACGAATTCCAGCTGGATCACATAATCGGAGAGACTGGGCTCAACTTAAATCGATGCACACTTCACGGCCGGACGGGGGGCTCCTACTTCTTCTTGGGAAAGATCAGCTCCTTAGCCTCTTCGACCAAGTCGCTGGCCAAATACTTGATGTCCTCCAAAGAGGTGGGGAACTTTTGTATAGGCTCAATGGGCACCTCTTCTCCGGGCTTTACACCCTTTACGAAGTTGTAGGCAACGGCGAAGATCTTGCGTCCCTCGTACAACACCACCTTGCAGTTCTCCTCCGCCTGTCGGGGATAGCACAACGAGGCCACTGCCCCCGATCCGATGCCGGTGTACACCACCTTCTTGATGAAACCGCCGCGGGCGCCAAAGATGAAACCTGCGAGACCGCCTACCACGATGGCTCCGCTGCGGTGCAGCGAGTTTTGCGGCTCGTTCAACAGATCGATCGTGTGCTGCGTGTGAGCTTTAGCCGTCTCCACGTACTGGCCCACGATGCCGGCCTGGTCGGCAACGGACTTGTAGCTCCCCTGGATACTTTCACGCACGTATCGCACGCCGCCTTCCAGGTTTCGGTGCAGGGCCGAATCCGAGGGAGCGTGCCTTTCCAGCTTGGGTCTGCAAAGGAAGCAAAAGGAAGGATTAGAGTATGTTAAGAAGAGGAGCGACAAAACACTTACTCTGGCTTGCGCAAGCTTTCGTAGATGGGCAGCTCGCTGGGTCGGCACACCAGGCTGCAGTCCGCTTTGGGGGAGTTCTGTTTGCTGGTCTCTGGCGCCGCCTTCACGGCCACCGCCGCCACGAGTCCCATCGTTGCCGTTTTGCGCAGCATCTCGCAGGGTTCTATAATGGATCTAGTGCCTCGCGTGCTGGGTCGATCGGAATTTGGGCAATTGGTCTAAAAATCTGTTTTACCTCAGTTGTTAGACATTGCATAAGGTGTAACGATAGTAGTGATGCTGAAAATATCGATGTATAAAAAGGTTTTTCGATGTTTTTGTTGATATCGATGTTAAGCGATGCATCGATGTTTGATTTACTTGTGAAAATTATAAAAATTAAATTGTTAATTATAGTATATAGTAGTTACAAAAGAATATATATAATATTGCAATTCGACGTTTTAATTTAAAAACATCGATGTTTTCGGTCGAACTTGCATCACTACCGCGGTCAAAAAAGTGGATTCAAAGCTCAAACTGGAAATGCATTGCTTCCTGCTTTTGATTGTTTTTGCATTTGCTTATATCAAATAAACAATTATATTTATCGATTTGTAAAATCCCCCTTAAATCTCAGTTCGAATTCCATAATATTTAATATAAATTATTAAAAAGTTCCGTGCTCTTTTATTATGACCACAACTGTTGGTAAACAGATGTTGGGATCGGTGACAGTCAGATGACAAGCTGATATATCGGTGTTCTGTGAAAAATTACTTTTAATACCTATTGTTAGCTCCCGATTTCCTTTTCATTAAAAAAAGAAAAATTAAGAGTGGATGTAGGATTTTTTAAATACAACTTTGTAAATATAAATTTATAGCAATAATTTGTGCTCCTCCAATACATATCGTCGAACACTTGAACTAGTTCCCGTTTTCGGTATTTTGGGCATTCCAGGTTCTGGTCTCACCAGTCACAAGACGCGAATTTTTATTCGCTATAAAAACCAAAATAAACCAATTTAAGCCCACTGATAAGCGGACCAGCAATCTTCAATGAAATCACTACCAACAAATAAGATCCCATCGAGCACCTGCAAGCGCACGTCCAGCGGACCGGCCCCAGAAGCTCCACCCCGCACCTGTGCGTCTACCGCCCCCCAGCCACTTCGTGGTCTGCCTTCCGTGGATGTTATCAGCTCCGAGGCGCGCTAAGGCAGAGGCAGCGACGACGAGTGGGCGCGCACAAAAGGCCACCGCTCAAGGACGCAGCGTAGGAGGAGGTAGAGCGCAAGGCTACATAGGCTTATAAATAAATGAAGGGCCCGGGCCCAGTAACGAACAATGTTTATTGACCATTGATTCCGTTGCAGTTGCAGCGGCAGCGGCAAAAGCAGCGACGTAATCGCGCAACGTGCCCTGAATACAAATAGTTCCCCCATTGGATTTTCTGCCATGCAACGGATGAGGAGCGGCTGACAGCGGAACAGGCAGCCGTAGCAACAGAAAGACACACCTTAAATAGCGAGCAATATAGTAACTCTAGTCATTAGTTCATATGGATGCTACCGCAAGTTCAAAGTTCAGGTGAGTCGAGGGCTCGCAGCGATAAAGTATATTTTCACCGCAACTTCAACTTTCTCTGGTTTCTGCGGCTAGCGATGTGGACGAGTATGGCTTCAAGCGGGGCGAGCACTTCGACTACAAGAACTACGGCAAGTTCATGGACGGCTACCTGAAGACGCTGAC
Source organism: Drosophila burlai (assembly GCA_008042655.1). Taxonomy (NCBI): domain Eukaryota; kingdom Metazoa; phylum Arthropoda; class Insecta; order Diptera; family Drosophilidae; genus Drosophila; species Drosophila burlai. Next base: position 10,332 of record VNJT01017677.1, on the reverse strand, counting down.
GCGCCGCCGCATGAAGTGGGAGGCCATACTGCAGCAGAACACCGATCTCAGCCAGATGGACCCCAAGCTTAAGCGATACATACGCAAAGGTATACCCGGTCCCTACCGTCCCGACGTCTGGATGAAGATATCCGGCGCCGCCGCCGCCCAGCGCCGCTCTCCGGATCTCTATCGGAGTCTGCTTAACGCAGAGCCCTACAACAAGGAAATCAGTGATTCCATATCAATCGATCTACCTCGTACCTTCCCCGACAATATTCACTTCGACTCGAAAAAAGGGCGTCTATACAACATCCTCATCGCCTATGCCCACCACAACCGGGATGTGGGCTACTGCCAGGGCCTCAACTACATCGCAGGGCTGCTGCTCATCGTCACCGATGACGAGGAGAAGTCCTTCTGGCTGCTTAAGCACATAGTGGAGAACATTGTACCGCAGTATCATTCGCACAACATGGCCAACCTGCTGCGAGATCTGGCTGTGTTCCGGGAGCTGGTCATCAGGCGAATACCCGCCGTGAATCGGCATGTGGAAAATTTGGGTGAGTGCGAACTAAAGTGATAAATTCGAGGTCTTCATGCATTCATTCACATTTAATGACAGGACTGCCCTATCCGGTGATTGCCAGCAAATGGTTCATCTGCATATTTGCAGAGGTGCTGCCCGTGGAGACGGTGCTGCGCATCTGGGACTGCGTTTTCGCCGAAGGTCACAAGATCGTTTTCCGCGCCGCCCTGGCCATGTTTATCACACACAAGAACGCCATTTTGGGATGCGACGACATTGCCGCTTTGGCCAACCTCTTCCGGGACACCATGATCCAGGACAGCATTGTGACCGACTGCCACGGCTTTGTGCAGGCCATGTTTAGTCTGCGCCTGAAACGCAGCGAGCTGGAGAGCTTGCGCAAAGTGGCCGTGCTCAATCCGGCCTAGGATGCCCCCGCGGGGAGTGGCTCTCCGACAGACAGCAGATCAAATTGAAAAAGCAAAAAAACCAAAATAACAAATTGGAGAAGCAATCGAAAATTCAATTATTAGAAGCGTAGTTCAACTTTGTCATTGCGTACGTAAATGTTCATGATTGTGAGTGTTCATTATGTAATCGTCTCTATATAGCGCGCGCATTTGTATTACCATTGCCGACCAATATTGTAGCCAAGGCCAAAATAATTCGAGTATTAGCCAAACGAAATCAAAACGAGTTACCAAAGCGAAATTTCGGAACAGAACAGAAAATAGCTTAATTATTTAGCCGCATATGTAGTAGAAGTAGTAGCCAAAAGTTTATAGTTGATATCTTCCGTATATACAGCATGTAGCGGAGTACATATGTCCCGTCATCCGCGAGCGCATTTCACCCCACAATTGTTTTGTGTTCTTAGTTCTCGGTTCTGTTGTTTATCAAAGTAGGAGTATTTATTTTCGAGTATATGATGTGTATGTACTCTAATAGGAGCTATGTGTAAATGTCTACGTCTAGATTAAACACAATTGTATTTACTTTTTATATATATATAAAATGCTTTTAAAGTTGTTACATAGTTGCCTAACTGGAAAGACGTCTGTTAGCCGCAATCTAATACTCAATACTATTTACAAAAGATTTATCCTGAAATATGATTTGAGGAATTGATTTGTAAATTCACTATGCCCACGGCCATTGAACCCAATAACTAAATAAACTATTCCGGAACTGGGAACTGGGAACTTCAATGGTCTGCGGGTTTTGTATTTTTTGGATGCAGCCAATATGCTTTTCAAATAAAATACTACTGCTAACTGTTAGAAACTGTAGAACAGCCTTAAATTTCTAATTTCTGAGGTCTAAACCAAAACGGGGAAGACTTTGGCATTTTGGGGGAAGATCATAAGTTCGAGGGGAATTGCTTTCAGCACGGGATATTCCATTAGAAGCCAGTCTGGGACTATGACTTTATGGCATTCCACAGTGAGCTCCGCACATGGGCTCCGAGGACAAGGCCAGCGAGGTGAGCAGCGTTCGCCGACCCGGATGGACGCCCAGATTCTCCCAGTTGATCCAGGACAAGCGAGCCGTGAGATCTGTAATGGAACATCGGGATAGGCTAAGCAACCTCATCTGGGAGTCAATAACACCATTCTACGCACCACTCGTATTCCAATTGGCGCGATCCGCCTTGATCTCGCCCCGCAGACACTTCTCCACATAGGTCAGCGGATCGTAGTCGGTTTGGAGGACCTCCCGGAGCAGCGATATGTAGGCTATGGCCAGGCGCAGGGTGTCTATCTTGCTCAGACGCTTCTCGTACGGAAAAGTGGGTACATGGACGCGCAGCTCGTCGAAGGCGGAATTGATGCTACTGCAAGACGCAAGGAGAAACCAAAAAGGGAGACCAGGGAATGCTCGTTAGTTAACCAATCAAGGTCCAGGTTCTTTGACAGAAAGATTTAAAATGGAAAAGACCATTTGGTGTACCCAGTTGGTGCGGACCTCTGGATGCGTTTCCTTTCCCGCACATTGGCCGCCTGTCGCTGCATTTTGTAGCTTGTCGCAGCTGCACCTCCTACGGAACCGTATCCGGGATTGGGGCCACCGCCGCCCAGCCCACCTGGCGTGCCCGATCCTCCGTTGCCGCCGCCTCCTCCTCCTCCGCTGCTGCTGGCACTGGGACTGTTGCACATCAAGGGTGCTCCACCGCCGGTATTGTGCACTCCCATGGAATTGGTTGAGGAATCCAGAAGGTTTTCTGCGAGATGGAAGGACGTCTTAAGAAAATGCACCCAGTCAGACTTCGGATAAGTCTTACCTCCGCCATGTTGCAAATAATGCTGCTGGATGTGACGCAGATTATTCGAGCTGAGCCGCAGCCCCGAGTTACCACCGTTTCCTCCTGATCCACCACCACCTCCTCCCCCGCCGGCACTGCCTCCTTGGTGCTGGCCAGCATAAATGCAGGACGGCAGATCATTGATCAGGTCATCATCAAAGTTGTGAAAGGGTAAATGGCTAAGGGGGAAACGCAGTGCATATTAGTAAAAAACTATGTATTTGATTTAAAAAATGCAATCTTAAATTTAAAAAAATCAGATGAAAAATCATTAATAAAGTTTGCTGCTCTTTATTAGCAAAGGAAACCATGTAAAACATTTTTCATTTATAAAATTATAATACTTTTATTTTTCAGAGTGATAATAACTTAACTGAATATGTGTTTAGAACACTTTTAAAAATAATAAAAAAAAGTTTGATAGGATGTGGTTAAGTTTTAATCTAAACATGATTTCTTCGAGCACTTTTTGATTAATATATGCAGTAAAAAACATATCATGGGATTAGAGCATTGCAAGTCTTTTTTATACCCTTGAAAGAAGAAATCTTTTTGTCTGATCAGAATCAATAGCCGAGTTTATTTTCCAAAGTTACAAAAAATATGATTAATAATAATTTTATTTTATGTATGTATATAATTTTATAGATTAATATGCAGATTTGTTAATCTGATAAAATCTAGCCTAGAAATGATTTACAAATTACGAATTATGAATTTTCGGATGAGTTATGATGTTATTAAACTTTAATTTCCAAAGAATATTATAAAATAAAACAATCGATTTAAAGTCTCAAAATGAGGATTATTTAGCTTGCGGAAAGTTTAATTTTGAAAATCTTCCGACGGGAAAGAAAACTACCTTTTTCATGTGTTAAGTTTTCTTAAGTTTTTCACCTTTGTCAATAGTTTTATAGCTCCTATCAATAGTATTATAACTGATTTTTATAAATACTTATTATTTATAATAATTTTAAAAATGAATTTACAAAAATATTCAATCGATTGAATAGTATTATAATTTTTGAATTACTTGTATTTTTATATAATTTTAAATCTTTAAAAAGAAACACTCCCTTGATTTTCACTCAAAAAACACCTCACCTAATGGGCGGCGATGAGGACGAATCCGGCAATTGATTTCGAGACATTATCTCACTAAGAGTATTGCACTTTAAATATCCTTTATTTAACTGCACTTATTTTCTGCTAAACGGCACTTCCTTATGACACTTCCGTTTCCCAATAAGTTTAAATTCCTAATGAGTCCGTCTCCTGGGAATTGCGAGCCTTTTATAGTGCCGCAGTTCCAATTGGAAATGCCAGTACTCAGGCCAGGACTTCATCAACCCCCGAGTATCCTTGCAGCCAGTGGCTGTGTGCTCTACTCGATGGGCGGAGCTTGTCAAGTACAGGAAAGTACAGGGTGTTTGCCCCTTGCGAACTGAACGGATGCTGTGGGAAAGCCGTTGGACTTACCCGAAATAAGTTACCCTTCGGTTGCTGGGCGTAGATCTGGATCTGGAGTTAATTATGGTAATTGATTTGTACTGCTCCTGAGAGGAAGGAAAAGAGATTTAAAGAACTGACTGGGTTTGAAAATAAACTGGCCTTTATTCACTATTCTTTACCAACAAAATAATATACGTTGCTAAATGTTAAATAAGACAAAATAATAAATAAATTGATATAATCTTACCTATTTCCCAAAACCTACATTTTTACTGTACTTATCTGAAGTGTAGCTCATCTCTGGTTTATCCTCCCCAAAGGCCAACTTTGCAGGCCACTCCCCTTTGGATTTTAGCTCCAGCATTCGCTTTGTGCTTTCTTTCCTTCACCTGTTTTTGACAGTTTGCCATTATACTTTGCCCAGCAGGAAGCCGCCATGTTTGTGTCCACAAATTTGCTGGTGGGTGGAATGACTCGAAAAATAAATACGCAGGAGATGGTAGACAGCTCTAGACCCCACCCAAGATAACCCTATCGCATTCCCTCCTTCAGTTAACTTTTGCAGACATATGGGCTTCAAGGCTCTCAATAAATCCCTGATTAAAAAGTCTGCCAGTAATCGGAGAGCGTTATAGGGGCCTAGGGTAACCTGTTGACTCGACACTGGAGCCGGATTCCCACGGGACCAGGACCAGAGCAATTAGATCCAAGGCAGAGATAGAGCAGGCCGCTATATTTTACGGATCATTTACCCTAACCAGAACCCAAAACGGGATCAGGAACCACTCGAAGCCGCAGTCGTCACGGTGCAATTGTTGAAATTGAATTATGTTTATTTGATGTTTTGGTTTCCTCACAAATTAGCTACGTCAGCTCCGTCAGCCCCGCCCAGCCGGGTGACCAGGTCACGTGCCCTAACCCGAGGCGCGAAAATCCGGAGCATTGCGATCCAGCAAACAAAGGCCGGCAATATGTCGGGGCGGATGCGCAAACCTTTTCATTACCAGACAAATTCGTCGTCGCACGCGTCGGCGCACACTTCACACACCCCGCACACCCTAGAGCGCCTGGCTCTGATGACAGTAATCAGGTTTGATGGAGGGTAAGTGCCCGGGTCCGGACTACGGAGCAGAGCCAACGATTGCGAGCAGTAGATAGGACTGTTCCAACGCGGACAAAGCTGACATCCTTAAGTGAAATCTTGTTACAAACCAATGTAAACACGATTGTTAATTTAACTTTTGCAATTGCCGCAGGAAAACCGCCCTACGAGCACTGGTACTTCCCTCACCCCGAGTCGTAACCCTAAAATGTCATCGCACCACAATTAAATTATCGCATTTCAAGCGAGTGCAGCCAAGGAAGTGTAAATCGTGGACTGTGGGAAACCGAAAAATAAATAGAATGAATATCCCAAGTCCATTTGATTTGCATATAAGAGTATAATCCACAAGGAACAGGCCAATCTGTAACCCTAAAGTGAGGTGCCTAATTGAGTTGCTAGCTTTGTGTGTGGGAAGAAGTTATTATTTAAACTTTAAACCTTTATTTGAGGGAAAATACTCAGCAATCATGTCATAGATAACCTGCATATGGATTATCATTTTAATACAACCAATTTTAGAGTTGCATTACTATCTTCATAAAATTTCTAATCTGAGCAACTTTTTGCCTTTAAATAATATTGGCTATTTGAAATTCGATAATCAACATGATTAAAGCTAAGCCTATATTAGGTAATCTCACTGAAAAGTATTAGAAACCGTTTCCAAGTAGTTGATATTTTCTGGTGATAGTTTTCTGGCGTAATAGATCAAAGTTCGCCTTCTAATCAAGGTGTATGGCGCTCTGCAAGCTAAAAAAAACCTTTTCGACTTTGATAATTTTTTAAGAAATCAAAAAATAAATGCAAAAAGATAATCTACGATCTAGGCGCAGTCACGTCTAAATAATTGAATCAAATGGTTCTCACACACACTGACCAAATACGGCGAAAACCAGATTGATGGTGTCAAGGAGTTGGTACACCCATCAACCGCAGGCCAAATCGCTGGCAGGATGCTTACCAAGGCCGCTCCACAAAGGACCCTTGTCTGGTGCATATCGATTAGCGCCCGGACAGCCAAACCAGAGCAAATCCATTCAGAGAGTCTGTGTAGCGGCACACGACCAAGCACAAGGACCAAGTACTTTTCCGCAAGGATAATCCCACCCCACTCCAATCGCAACTCCTCGCCCAACCTCATCTCGACCGCAATTCGCTGCGGCTGCTTCCAACTGCCTCGCAGCAATTGTCTGTGAAATTGTTTGTTTATTTTGATGTTGTTTAATGCGTGCTAAGTCCCATTCGCCGTGCCCGAGTAGATCCTGGGAAAAGCAAACATCCTTAGCGCCAGTGCCTGAGGTGAGTTTCTGCTTGAAAATTTGTAAGCTTTTCGTGGAGCTTCCATTTAAAAATTTGGTTAGAGAATTGTCTTTCGGGATGCATTTCGGAGCTTTTTATTTGGAGGTTGTCCTGTGCTTTTTGGGGGATAACCTTGGTCTGTTGTATAACCCACAATCCACAAATAAATATAAGAACTATATTCATAAGTATAATTATTAATTATAAGGAACTCAGTTATAATTTCTTCTCTAATTTAATTGTATTAGGCCTAGAAAGCAGGACCTTGCATATTGTGAAGATTAAATTGAATATACATATATATTATATCTCAATAAATATATATAAACTCAATTTTAAATCGTTTTTGAAGATAATTCAATTAATGTTCAATCAAAAACTTACTAAACATTATGTCTTGGATGTCGTTCCCTCAGTGTATTAACACTTGAAATGCAAATAAAGTCACCAATAAAGTCAAATCAAAAAGTTTCGTAAGAAATACTGCTTATTTGCGTTTTTGTGAGCGCTCAAAATACCATAATTCAAGTGAAATACTTCGGAAATATCGAGGTTTCGGGTGGATCAACCTGTCCCCGATTTTTGGCAAACTTCAGCACGCTTCTCTAGAATTTGCATATCTTTCGAAAAACCAACTAAATCACGCCGAAATATTTACTGATGCCCGGGTTCAATGGGGTTCAGAGATTCAGTCGCGGATGACATTCAGCTGTCGCCCGGGCGCACTTCACATCGCTTCTCAATGGGCAAACATGCGAGCTTTTAGCTCCGAGACTAGCAGTTAGTGATCAATGAACGTGTAAATACATTTTAATGCTGATTTTTGTGTTAATTATAAAACAAAAGCAATACAAACAGGCGGAACGAAAAACACAAACAAAAACTGAACTACTAGTTGTGTGCATGCCGATCTTTGAATGCTCTTAAATTGTAGCTTGTACCGATTATCGTTTCAATTATAAAAGTTTAGCTAATTTACTTGGATTTTTATATTTTTCCATTAATTTTGACTATCTAATCGTTGCCCCTAATTTAATTATTTTTTCTTAAGAAGGCTATTAAAAAATAGTTAAAATATGGCTGATGCAAATAATATGATTTATTTCAAACGTACAGAGTATACAAAGACAAACAAAATTACTTATTTTATACACCATTTTTAAACTGAATTTAAAAGGCAATTCTTTAAAGTTATTGCTATTTTAAAATAGTATTTTTTATATGTTAGCCACAATTTTTGTAGTTTTGGTTTTACAGAGCTCTTCAGTGCACGCAGAGATGAGCGCTTAAAGTAGCAGTAATGCTTTTAAGCGTTGTGATTTGCAATGTATATACTACTGTATACCCTACATGTTTTATATAATATTATATATATTTTCTTTTGTTACTAACCGAAATTCGTTCGGGTTTCGGGACGCTGCCAAGCACCAGAAATATTCGCATAATACCCTCTGCAGCGAGGTGACATCGTCGAATCGAAAATTTCGTTACGCGAAACCAATTCGCTTTAGCTTCTGGTACTGACCAGCCAGTCAGTAGTCACTGTCCAGTCGCTAAGTTGCTCAGTTAGCCACCGTCTGCCGCTGGGTTCGCACGTTGCGTCAAGAAGAAACACTCCCGGATTGAGTGACCCGGGTTTTATCGGGAACCCATTGACCATTGTTCTGGAACCCCTCGAGAAGGAACTAATGCCAGCGAATGCCAACACGTCTGGCCAATTTCGGGCAATTGGAACGTGATTTATGTGGGGCAACCGAGCGCGGTTCCGACTCTGACTCCGATTCCGATTCCGAGAGGTCCCCCATAGAGCTGAGACTCGCGCGAGTGCCGCTGGTCAGTGTCCAACGGAACCCAGCCAATGCCGGTTTGATAAGCGCCGCGAGTGTGATTGATAAGAGCGCGGAAGAGGCGCCAAGTCGTAAATGAAGTGAGTGACCATAAGCTGAAACCGAAACTAAATAAGCAAATAGAAGCACCGATAATAATTAGTATAAACAATCAACCGGAGAAGGCAGCAAAATGGCAAAGCGTGCAAGCTTAACCCACGACAGCCCGTCGCTGGAACTGGAGTTGCCGCTGCTGGCGCCGCAGGAGCGGAGTTCGCGGAGCAGGAGCGGGCCAAGTGAGTATGCCACCCTACCATGTGGTCGCGTCACCCCTCCCCACCCAGTTGGGCCATTAAACCAGTTAACTTGGTCAAAACAACTGGCTAACTGGCACACCACACACACACTGGCCATAAATCAGTGACACTTGCACGTTGCAGTGCAACAGCCGGAGTTGGGGGCTAGGAAGGGGCCATGCTACACCGCGGACCTCGCTGTGTATTCCCAATGCCCCTGCCAGTTCGAACGTGATTAGGAATTATTTGTATTGCCATTTAATTTATGGAAATCGTGTAGTGCCAATCCAATTAGAATATTGCCAATAAAAACAAGCGCGACAGAAGTCCCGCCTGAAATGCAAACCAAAAGTCTGGACCAAGTCGAGCCCCTCCCCGTCTGGTATTGCTATTATTTATTTCTATATGTCAACAGTGCCAATACCCTACCCCTTTCCCGCGTTAGTTGTTGTTGTTTGCTTCATTGATAAAAGCTCGGCGTCAGTTTATTCCCCACTCAAAAGCTAATTATTTCTGTCGTTTGTGAATTAAAAATAAACCCAGCCCACATCTGCTCAGCCCCAACAACATTAATACAAACAAAAACAAATGAAGTAAAGTTTGTTGTGCGAACAAATTGTAAAAAGATAAAGAAACACTTTCTATAGCATGCCGAACGTGAAATATCGCATGCGAGAAATTCCGACTTTGCTTTTCCAGTTGTTTTTCAAAGTTTGATAGGGGTGGAAAATGTGACAGTAAAACTGCTAAATAAATATGGGATAAGAAATGAAATTTTCTCCTTAAAATTTACTTTAAAAAGCAAAGGTTTCAAAAGGAAAAATGACTTTTAAGATATATTATCATTTTATAATTTAAACAATTTTATGCGGTAAAGTTTAAAATGTTTTTTCTACCAATCTTTATTTTTGTATTATTATTATTTAATATCCATTTATTCCATAGCTTATAAATGCCTTGTTTCATGTGAAAAATATATTATAAACTTAATTTTTAAAAATGTTTTATTCATAAAAATAAATTGACAGCTTATAAAATTAATGCAATCATTTAATAAAAGCACTTTGATGATTTTTTGTCATTGATGAATTCTAAATCTAAAATTAACTAGAGCAATCATTCAAAATTCTTCATTGACAACAACCTGCCCGAGGCGATGACAAATTTATTATATTAGCTTTAAGTACATGTCTTTGTTATTTGTTAAAAATTTCCCTTGGAAAGGGGGAATTTCCGCCGCAATGGTAAGTCAACAGGATGCATGATTAAGATGTACACTTACGACGAATTTAATTGGGTTGGCCCGCCCATGAATCATGTGTACATATTTAATCAAAATATTGAGATAGTACCAATCCCAAGTCGGTAAATATTGATAGGGAATTGAAATATTTGGCGAAGATATCCTACTCTTTTCCACCACTAATAATTAAATGTTGAGGCTTGATTTCACAATTAGCGCCGTTTATGGCACTCAATTAGCAACAATTTAGCCAGCGGACAAGGAATCTTGTTTGTTATCTTCGATTTGAGCGGAACGGAGC
>VNJT01017664.1:0-35336 GCA_008042655.1 Drosophila burlai | reverse complement strand
GAGTGTGAGCGGAAGAGCAGCATCCAAAACGGAAATGGCTCGTAAAACAGCGGCAAACGGCATTGAGAAGTTTTACGCCACCTTTTTAGCTTTGTTGTTTTCCGGCCAAAATTTCCGCCATGGTACTTCGCTTTTTCGGATATTTTTTTAGTGCCACGCCGAAAGCACACATACTCGGGCCCGCAGCTGGGACTCTAGCTTGCATTTTTGTGTTTTAACTTTCTTACAATAAAGTGATGTTATCTTGTGCTTGCCAGCTACTTTGCGGCTTAGGCAACAGGCGTCGTGTAGGCCAAGATGGGCGATGGCTGGTGGTTGGTGGTTGGTCCTCGTCGCTCGGCACTCGGTGCTCAGTGCTGTTTGGTGGGCGGCGGTTGACAGGATCTAGGGGAAATTACTCTGTGCTTTATCGTGCATATAAATCTATTTGCTCAGGTGTTTTTAGCTGCTAATATGTTTGTGATGACTTTATTTTGCGTTTACCGCCAGCTTTGGCTCTTGGCTCCCGGCATTGCTTTGCCGGCTTTCTTTATTTTTCCCTCGGTCCTTTTCCCACGCTCGCATTTTTCCTTTCGCATTGCCTTTAGCCACCTTATTTAGATTGGCAAGGGCGACGGCAGCTTAGCCGTTTGTTGTTTTTTTTTTCGGTCGGTTTTTTTGGTCGCTTGCGCTGTGTAAAAGTTGTAAAAAGGTTTTCGCCCAAACCAGATGCGCTGCAGGCTTAGTCCAGAAAAGAAAAAAGCCAAAATAAATTCCAGCATAACTCGCTCGCCGAGGCTCGCTTTAATATTTCTGCAGCAGAGCATACGCGGTGGCGTATGCGCAATTTGGTTAAATACGTGACGAACCCTCCGCAAATTAAGAGGGGCCGGGCATTAAGCTAAATGTTTAAAGCACTTAACCGCCAGGCATGTTGTCATCAGGCGGAATGAAATATTCATGGGCGAAAGCAGGGCCAATATGCAGGCTCCACAGGGACTGCAAAACGCCCGGCAAGCTTTTAAGCCTTTTTTTAATGCCTCAACTATGTACGAGTATGTAGAACTAGACCAGGTAGCACACACTCCCACACACACTCCGGCACACACGCACCGCAGTGCTGTCGTCGCGACCGCACGGCATTTACTCAAGGGATTAACTGTAAAGATCTTAATGCCTCTATTTCGACGGTCTTAAGTAAACTTCCGACCGGCCGGGCCGAGCCCCAACAACAATGTGTGACAAGTCAAGCAGCTCCGAACCGTTTCCCCAATCCACCTCCTTAGCCCAGCGTCGTTCCCACAACATAGTACCCCTTGGTTTTTGGCTTTTTATTTGTGTTTGTATTTGGCCCAGTGTTTGTTTTGCCCACTGGCTCCACTCATGCCGCCTTCTGCTTCTGCTGAATCTCCACTGAGAGAAATGTGAATTCGTAACATTAGATATTTTAACCGGTTTCTGGGAAAGAGGAATTGGTTTATGCATAGAGTTTAATGAATTTTACATTAATTTATTGGTTTTATCGTTTCCATCCAGCCTAATTAAAAAATGTTCCTGCTAATGGCACAATTGTTCATACTTTTTATAAATTTCTTGTCCTGTAGCTGAGATTCCAGCCTGCTGCCGCTCTGGTTGCTAAGCCTCAAGCAGCTCTTCCGCATCCTTGTTTGTGTGTGCTCTGCTGTGGCCGTTGGGTCTTCTCCTCATACTGGGCCACATATGCACATTGTCATTGCCAAGTACCACTAATATTATTTACTTTTCGTTAGGTTGTGTGTTGTTGTGCCAGCTCAATAGATAAACACGTGTCGCCATCAGCCATTTCTCGAGAGGATGGGTTTGGTCCTAGCCAGGCCAGGGAACCCTTCCCACTGCCATTTACTGACATCCCCTGTCATTCGCCCGATTGCTGCCGATGGCAACAATTACGCCAAATTAAGTGCTGGAACTTTGCCGCTATTCTTTTACCGCCGTTCAATAAGCCAAACTTTTCCCGAGCAGAGGAAAGCAGAGAATTATAAAACGTTAAAATTGAAAAATCATGCCGCCATCACGGAGAGCAACAAGAAGCGAACATCCAGATGTTGCCCGCTGGCCGCGGTGTAATTGAAAAATATAAAGTATCGCCGCAATCTGATTAAAATTACATTTAAATAAAAATAATAACAACAAGAACAGGAGAGAAACCTGGAAACTGGTGGCAACACCGGGCCACGGCCACAAGCGAATATACTGTGACGTGCGTCAGGCAGAAACTTGCAATTACAGTTTGTAACGCGGTTCGGCCCAGTAAAAAACTTTATAAAACTTTCAAATTGCTTTTCATTGAATTGTTATCGATAGCGAAACGGGGGACAAATACAAGAAAAAATTGCCAAGAGAGAGAATTGAGAGAAACAAATTCCTTATCCGCTATATTCATATTTTCTTGCAGGTTATAATTTAAATTTGAAAATATTAAATAGATTACCTGAAACTGAAAGATTTAAAATATATCAAAGAGGTCAAATATCGCATTAAAACGTGCAATAGTTGGAAAAATTGTTCTAAACGTCAAAAGGCTTGCAGGGTTGCATTTTGACGTTCTTCTCAGTTCTTTCCCATTTCCGCTTCCCGTAGCTAGCACAATGTTGTATTATTTAATCAAGTTTTTCACTCTGTTTAAACAGAATCCGCTGCAGGCTCTCGACCACATCCGCAGCCTGTACGCGCAGTGGAGTGACGACCGCAGAGGCCAGCTGGTGAATGAAGTACTGTGCATGACCCCCGACAGTCTGTTGATGGACCAGGGTCCTCGGCAGGCCCTTTGCCTCGAGCTTGACCGGATTGTCTACGTCCCCCCTCATATCGGACGCATCATCTGGCACTTAACCAAAGCCAAGTACTCGATTGACCTTGCCATTTATGCAATGAGTTCGGTTGAGATTTCGGAAACCCTCGGAGTAGTGGCCAGTCGCGGAGTTCGAGTCCGTATAGTCACGCAGACGAACTGGACGAGTATGATCAGACAGTCCTCTGGCATTTATGTGCGCGAATTTCCACCGATAGCTAACACGCTTATGCACCACAAATTCTGCGTTATAGACGGCTACCAGAGTCTACGCGAGCTCAAGCCAAAAGGTGCCAAGGACCCAGTGACCGTTTGTGTGACCGGCTCGATGAACTGGGTTAACATCGCCGAGAGCTTTGACGAGGTCTTCATTACCAGCACCCCGCTCATCTGTAAGCGCCTGGAACTGGAGTTTCTTTACATCTGGAATAACTGTGTCCGCGCTAAACCATGAACTTTGTAAATAAGAGAATCATTTTAAAAACTATTAATTTATTTTGGGGTCTAAGACTTTGATTACGGGATGAACGCGGTATACATATTAACAGATGTATGTAATGCTTTTGAACTGATTGCTTCTGACGGAGGTGACCAGCGAGAGCAGCTCAGCTTATTTTGTTGCGCAAATAGAACTTGATTAGCTGAATGCACACCTCCGCATCCTCGGCACTGTCGTGACCGGCCTCTGTGGGACAAAAAATATGTATTATTTTGGGGGAAATCAGAACCCCGTGGAGATCTCACCATTCTCCTGTATGATGCGCTTCAGGTGCTCGATGCAGAGCGTCTTCAGAGCGCGCTTCTTGGGCGGCCCCATCTTGTGGGGGAAGAGCACCGAGGTGTCCACAACTACGTCGTGAATGATTTTCAGCGCCTTCAGATCGCTCTCCAGGCTGTGGCCCACAAGCACGGTTCTGGCATGAAACATGGACATCAGCACGGCCTGTACATCGCGGAGCGTTCGAGTCTGAGTGGAGAGCATGGCCTCCGTGATGCCAGAGTAGCTGCAATTGACAATATTTCGCGCTTAGTAGGTAAATTCGCTTCCCGAACCCCCCCACCTACGTCGTATTGTAGTCCACAATTTGGTTGTCCGGCTTGACCAAAGCATCGTAGACGCTGCGCCCGGTGATGTCCACCACTGTGACACGGGTCAACTCTATTCCGTGCGTGGTGTAGCACATCTCGCAGTCCAAGGCAAAGATATCCTTCTTGGTTGCAACGTAATCCTCTTCCCGGTCGATCGTCTTCACAAAGCAGGTGAGCTTGTCGGGGTCGTAGTAGTCACTGACGTGGTAGTTTGCGTAGGTGCAACCCGGAGTGCCTGCTGGCTGCTGGCAGCATCGGTGCTGATTGTCGGTGAAACCTCGTCGATAGCCCGTGCTCTTGGGGTGATAGTTACACATGTCTGATCCGTGCCGGTCATAGATGTCCAGGCTGAACACCTTTCCGCATCGGGAGCAATACCGTTCGCTCTCGTTGGGTCGCCGATTGGGACGGCAGGCTCGTATCACCGCCGAGCCGCACTTCATCCCCGGGCGCGGATATCCGTTCTCCACCAGTTGCTCGTCCGTCAAGCGCAAGTCGAACACCATTTCGTAGGCTTTATGGGGATCTAAAGCGTCGAATGGTTCGCCGCTGCCCGACGACCCGAGTTTTCTGCAAGAATTTAAAGATTTACTGAAGAAAACCAGGTCACAAGGTGTAAAACCAATAACGTACTCTTTCTTTTCAACGCTCCAGGATGTAGTTAGGGCCCGCTTGCCGCCCAGCATCATCTCATGGGAGACCGTCTTGCAGGCCGCACTCGGCCGGTTACCAGCCTCGACGGCCTCCTTGCGCAGCTTGTTGATCGCCAGCATGCAGCTGTTCTTATAGATGGCTGCCGTGTTGCATTTCTTGAACACAGCCAACTCCTCCACCTGCGCCCGCTCCCAGGCGTCGGTCAGCTGCGGATAGATGACGGTGCAATGCTTCACCATCATCTCGTAATACTGTGTGCGCACGTTGTACGATATCTTGGAGCTGCGTGGCTCCAGAACGGTCGGCTTCTCGGCATTGGCTCCATTGGGCACTCCAGGGGCACTCTTGTCCAGGGCAACTGTTGACTTGTGGGCAACCCGGCCGGCGCCCTTGAAGGACTGCGCAGGTGTAAAGGCGGGTTTCTTCTCGGCCTGCAGCTCCTCGATTTTCTTCTTGGCCCGTGCTATGGCCACAATATTGGCCACGGGAGCGATGCTGCGAGCTGAGAGATGACATGTTTTCAATAAAGTGGTTTTTACTATGTAATGAGGGCTTTTACCTGTACGAACGGGTGGAGTCAGGGCACTGCGTGAGATGAGGGGTGTGAGATTTGAGTTGACCTGGGCCTGTCGCAGCTCCTCCTGGGCCTGGCGCACACGCTCCTGGGCCTGACGCAGTTGCTCATTAGCTGCCTCAGCCTGCAGCCTTTCCTGGCGGCGCATTTCTGCCCGGCGGTCGAAGATAGCTTGCATCGCGTTGCGAATATGATTCGGTTTGCCTACTGCAGGTGCAGGCGCCGCTACCGGCCTGCTCTTGTCGGCGTTCTCATGGGCCACCCGCCTTTTCTGCAGCGCCGCCGTTACCGCCTCTGTGTAGGTATCGATGTCTGGGGAGGGAGCCTTGCGTTTGCGGGAGCCACCAGGAGCGTCTCTACTCTCAGCGTCAGCGTCAGCGTCGGCTTCAGATTTGTGCATTTGCGCAAACTTGGTCTCCAGCTGGCCAAAAATCATCTCACACTGGCGCATGATCTCTCCCTCAGAGGTGTCCACTTCGAAGTCAAAGCCCAGTTCATCGAGGTCATAAGCTGGCTGTGGTGGAGGAGCACAAGCAGCTTTGGGTTCCTTTTCATCTTCCGGCTCGCTCTTGCAGGTGCCGGTGCTGGAGCTCTTGCTGGTTGAGCTTGAGCTGCTCTTTGACTTGGATCGCGAGCTCGAATTGGAGTTGTTGTGGTGACTTTTTGAATCTGTTGAGCTGCTCTTGTGCCTGCTGCCTGAGCTCTTCTCGTCACGCTGCTTGTCGCTGCTAGAAGACTTTTTGGTGGACGAGGACGAGGATTTGTGTCTAGAGGAACTGGAGCTTGAGGTGTGGCTCTCCCTTAAGCGATCCTTGTCACTATGTGATGACTTGCTCTTGTGCTTATCCTTGTCCCTGTCCTTTCTTTCCCTCTCCTTTTCCTTGTCTTTCCTTTCCTTCTCAGTGTCCTTGTCCTTCCTTTCCTTCTCTTTGTTCTTGTCTTTCTCCTTGTCTTTGTCCCTGACTTTCTCTTTGTCCCTTTCCCTTAACTTATCTTTATCGCGATCCTTGCTGGACTTGTGCTCGCGGCTATGCCTGTCCCTGTGGACTTTTGCCTTCTCCTTTTCTTTTTCTGTCTCTAATATCAATGGTGCTTCCTCGATCTCAATCTGCATCTGCTCGTCGATCTCCTTTTCCAGAACCGCCTGCCAGTCGTCGCCATCGCCGTCGCCACCGCCACCGCCACCATTTGGGACGGATGGTTGTGCGGGCACATACATCGGTGCACTGTCCACGGCCACATCCGTTTTCTTCTTCGCCGGAGAGGCGTCCAGAGCCGGCTTTTCTGGATGGTACTCCAAATTGTTTTTCTTCTTGGGGACGCACAGCGGGATGTGGGGCAGGGGCAGAGAGAGCAGCTTGGGCGCCGGCTTGTACTCCGGATTGGGAGTGGGTCCGGCGGGCGCAACAGTCTCCACATCGTCTGCAAGCCAAAGGCGGTAAATAAGTGATGAAATTCGGAGCTAGCTCTTACCTTTGCGGGCATGCTTGAAGTGGCAAAAGGGACGCCGGCAGGCGTCGGCGCCGTCCTTGCCATCAAAGTACGGGCAGAGGAATCCCTTGAACAGCCCAGTAGAAGGCAGCATTCCGGAAAATCGCCGGATTTGCAATAAATCAAGGCCACTTTATAAACAAGCGTCTAACTTGCTTTTATTTATTCTCCGACTCGCACTAGGAACAACTAACTCAGGGTGGCTGGCCACACTGTCTTCCAGTTGCCACAAACAGCTGATGCTTGCTGAGAACCGTTAGCAGCTGTTCGGTACTCCTAGCGGCTTATCTACGGTCACACTGTGGCTTTTGTTTATAAAAAAAAACTGAAATTAAACAAATTGATGAGCTTTTTTGGCAACTTGTGGCGGCACCAAACATTTTGTTGACAAGTGTCTTGCCTTTAATTGGCCTGAGGCGATTTCCCATCGGGTCAAACAATGGCACTGCGATTAAATGATAAAATCTTTAATTAAAACATTTATTAAGTGGCCCAGTTATCCGAGATAGCTGCAGAAGCGCATCAGTTCCGGCAGATTTGAAATTGCGTGCCGCCGGCGAAAGTACAATTCAGGTACAAAATTCAATTGTTTATCTGCATATTGATTTGGTACGCCAGAATCTATATAAAAATGATCACTGGGCTTATCAGACGCCGGCGATGTCTGCGCGCTGGAGGTATGGTATGCCGCCGCCGCCTCCCTTATCGAACTGACTCAGGTGGGCGTGGGAGGGGATCCCACAGAGCGCAAGCGGAGGTTTGCTGCGGTATCAGTTCCTGGTGGGCGGTTAGTCAAGCAACGGCAGTCTGGCGTTTCGGGTGTCTCCCGCAAACGTAATTATTCCAACGAGTCCAAAGGTCAGTTGCCTGCCGGTCAGTAGTAGCGGTAAAATATGTGTTTCTTGCGAATATAAATATTTATGAAGCATTTGAATCCGGCGGACAAGAACGGACTTTGTACGTCTGATATTAGAGAGTGATGAGGCGGATTAGCCTCTACCTAAGCAGAGGAAAAGATCACTGAACTTTGGCATGCACACCTAAGAATTGCAAATTGCACTGCCATAATTATCGTATATTTTGTGAGATAACTTTTCGATTGAGGAGGGTTTCTTGTCTTTATGGAAATTTCACAATAATTTGGATGCAGACCTTTGGACCGCTTCCCGCCGCCGATATGATTAACTTTCTAATCTCAACATAGGCCTCTATTGGTGGCCACCACAAGCAAACTGGGAACCTAATCTCGACACACGCCTCTTCACCCCGCAGATAAGCCACCACCATGGATCGGACCAGTCTATACTTTCAGGGCAAGGATGACAAGAATACGTTCGACTTCGACGAGACGCTTCCGCCGCTGCCTCTGCCTGATTTAAAGGACACCATGGAGCGGTACTACGCCTGCATCCAGCCCTTTGGCACCAAGGAGGAACTGGCCCAGGCTCGGCGGGCCATTAACGAGTTCCAGAACGGCGTGGGCATCAAACTGCATGAGCAGCTCAAGAAACGAGAGGCCAGCATGAAGAACTGGCTGGGCACCTGGTGGGAGGACTACGGGTACCATCTCATCCGAATGCCGCTGCTGCCCTACCAACTGATGTCCATGCCGGCGCAGCTGGAAATGGTGGGCGTGCCCGAGACCCCGGAGTACATGCTCAAGGTGAGCCGATTGGAGTGCATTCACCACCGAGCTTTCTTTTATAAATAGACTTTGGAACTCGATTCATGTTTATTTGTTTATTTCGCAGAGCGTGGCCCGTCACATCTATCACACTCTGGAGTTCTGGAACCTCACGCGGACGTCCAGTATCAAGCCGCTCTCCTCCAACGGCGGGAAGATCAAATACTCTTCCGCGCTGTACAAGCGCTTCTTCTCCACCTGCCGCGTGCCGGGTGTGGAGCAGGATCACATCGAAAAGCACTTCCTTACCAAGGATGAGGGAAAAACCCCCTCGCACATCCTCATCTCCGGAAAGGGCAGGCAATTTATCTTTGACTGTGTGCACGAGGATGACACTATCCTAACGGCACCCGAGATCCTTGTGGCCTTGCAAAGGCTCCGCAGCATCCTGGACTACGAGCCAGAAGGCGACTGTGTCCCCATGCTGAGCCATGACGACCGCACCACTTGGGCCAACAATCGCAACCGCCTGATGGAAGTATCCGAGGCCAACAAGGAGACACTGCTGCTGGTGGAGAGCGCCAGCATGGAGATTTGCTGGTACGAGCAGTCCCCGAAGGACTATGAGGAATCCTCGCAACTGGGCCTCTTCGGTGATTTGCATTCCCGGTGGGCGGATCGCAGCAGCAGCATCATCGCCTTCCGCAACGGACGGTTCAACTGGACGGGCGAGCACAGCTGCTACGACGGCACTGTCAGCATTAGCTTTGCCACCTTTATGCAGCTGAGCTTCATGGAGGAGCCAGAGCCGGACTGGACCGAGGCCGAGCACTCGAGCGTGGTGGAGATCAAGGAGCTCCGCTTCCAGCTGGATGATTCACTGAAGAGCGAGATTAAACGCGTCCGCAAAGAGGTGGAAGATAGGGTAAGTATGGCTCCCGATTTAATGGCTGAAAGTGGATTAACTTCAAGACTTCCCTAATTAAAAAAAATACGTCCTGTCTTAGGGCATTGATGTGACAGTCACCTTCACTGTGTTCGATGACTACGGCAAGGAGTTCATGAAAAAACACCGCCTCCATCCGGACTCCTTCGTGCAAGTCGTCATGCAGTGGACCTACTACCAGTTGCATCAGGAGTAAGTAGACTGCCTAGTCAGGCACATTCCCACTTGGAGCTAATTGGCTAACTTCTAGAATTGCTCCCACCTATGAGACCGCCCTGATGCGTCAGTACTACAACGGACGAACCGAGACGTTGCGCTCCTGCACCAGCGCCGTAGCAAACTTCTTGCAGGCGTCATCCAACAAGCAGGTGGGAGACATGGTACTGGCCCGGGCATTCCGGGCCGCGGTGGATGACCACAAGCACTTCATGAACGAGGCGCGCAAGGGAAATGGCATTGACAGGCACCTCTTTGGGCTGTGGTGTGCGGCATACGAGAACAAAATGGACATTCCCGCCTTCTATGACGATCCCATGTACACGAAAAGTGGCGGTGGGGGCAACTTTGTGCTCTCCACCAGCACCCTCGGGTTCACGGCCAACGTGGGCTATGTGGCGCCCATGCTGCTCGATGGATACGGAGTCTTCTACTCCATAACCTCTGATGCGTAAGTTGAATACTTTACCTACATTTTGATACCCTTGCAGGGTATTATAATTTTAGTCAGAGACATTTCCGATCCTATAAAGTATATAAATTCTTGATCAGCATCAACAGCCGAGTCGATCTAGCCATGTCCGTCTGTCTGTCTGTCCGTTTCTACGCAAACTAGTCCCTCAGTTTTAAAGCTATCGGAATGAAACTTTGCAGATAGTCTTCTATATGCTCTCACTACTATATATATACGGAATGGGCCGGATCGGACGACTATATCATATAGCTGCCATAGGAACGATCGAACATTTTTGAGAAAAAAAATTGTAACTTGTGCAATTTTCAATATATTTTCATATAATTTGATACATGGCCATTTTGTATTATTCCAGAATTTCGGTTTTAATTTTATTCAATTTTATTGTTCGCAACATATTTCGTTAGCAACATTTTTCGCTAGCAACATTTTTTGTAAGCAACATTCCGAGAAAGCGGAAAGTCAGAACATTTTTCTTCTTCTTCTACTTACTGCAAGGGTATTTAAACTTCGGCATGCCGAAGCTAGCTTCCTTTCTTGTTTTTATCTGTAATAATTAACTGTTTTATACTCCTCACCAGTGTGTACATCAATACCACCGCATATCGGGACAGCATCAAGACAAGTGCCCGCAAGTTCAATCAAATGTTCAAGGATTCATTCCGACGCATTAGCGTTCTCTTGGAGCAGCTGGCCAAGGAGTCAAAGCTGTAACGAGTTTACCTAGTATTAAGCGAAAATTAAATTTGAAATATCGGTAATAGATTGCGATTTGAAATTGATTTCGCAACTGGGAATCAGAAAATCAGAAAAAGAGAAACGAGAATATTGATATTTTCACGTTAATTGCGATATTCCTTGCTCACATTTTAGATAACAATAACGCAATAGAAACACACATTCTACGATATCGATATCGATAGGTAACGCACGATAGTGTAAATAGGCTATTAAAAGCGATAATGGGAATCAAGAAGTTCAAAAGTCAAATGCCAAAATCGAGAGTAAGTTCGCAAGTTAGCGTGCTCAGTTTGTGGCTTCGTGTTAAACGTTTATTCCAATTCAAATTCTATTAGTTTACGCAAATACATTTCACACGATAAATCTCTTTTTTCAACTCTAAAATGCGGCTAAATAAGCTAAGCGCCTCGCCGCCAACGTTCACTTCCCGCAGCAGGATAGATACCTAGAGACTACATACAAGTTAATGGGAGCTTGCGCCTGAATATATATATATACTCGTTCTATATACGTAAGTTTGACATTAGTAAGATCGATTATCTGGAACTAAATGCTAATTACAAATGGTTCTTACTGCGATGCTACAATTCATGGAGTTCACCTTCATCGGATCCCAGATCCCAGATCCGAGGACAGAATGGGGAAAAAAAATCTTTAGATGAGCTGAGCCAGAGCCAGAGCCGGCGGTTGGAGCTAGTGCGGCGGTGCGCGGTAATAGCCGGCGTGCGGCTGCGGCGGCAGCATGCCGTACGCGGACGAAGCGGGATGCGGAGCCATTTTCGGACCGCGTCCCTGCTGCTGCGGCGGCGTAGACATGCCAGCGTACACCTGCACTCATTCCTTCCCAGTGGCCGCCACAGGCTGAAGATTCTGCTCGGTCGCCGGAGGAGTGGCTGCTGCGTCTTCCTTGGATGCACCTCCACCTCCAGCCGCTGCACCCTCTCCGGTTGGCTGAAAAGCCGAAGGTCGGGCAACGAACATGTTGTCAATGATGTGGTCGATGTTGTCAGAGATGCCCTCCTCCTTGCCTCCGCCGCCCTTTGTCTTGTGCTTCTCGGATGGCGGCAGAATGGGAATAGCGTTAGTTGGACGACGCTGGGGCAGGGCAGCTGGTCGGTTAGCGGTCTGGGCCGGCGGCACAAAGTATGTGGTGCCACCGACAGTGTTGTAGTTTTGGTAAGGTTGCGCCGGCTGGGCTGCGGGTGGCGCCTGAGCGGGCGCCGGTGTCGGTTGCGGCACCACTGGCGGCGCTGCCTGCGCATACGCCACGGCAGAGGGAGTGGTGGGCAAGTAGGCGGCACTGGCCGGATTCACATATGGTGCTTGGGGTACGGGCACGGACACGGGCACGGGCACTGGCACTGATACTGGTACTGGCTCCGTTCCGGTCACGTAGTAGGGCGCCGCCTGCGCCTGCGGATACGCAGTTGCCGGTGGCGCGTGCGGCTTTGGTGGCGCTGGGACTGCCCCAGAGGCAGTGGGAGGTCCCAGTTGCATTGTCTGCAGCTGCGCCTGCAGCTCCTGCTGTTGGTAAGCGATTTGCATCAGCACGTGAGGGTCCTGGATCATGATCTGAGATGGCTGCGGCTGCTGCTGCTGCTGAAGGTGCAGTTGCTGCTGCATCTGCTGCTGCTGTTGCTGCTCCGCCAGGTGCTGAGATGCCTCCTGCTGGGAGCGTCGCAGGCTCGAATAGCGCTTGGGTGCGTTACGTTGTTCCTGGTGCAGTGGCTGCGTCGGTTGCTGTGGGCTTTGGTTGGCCAGCGAGTGCATCTGGACACTGCCCACATGGCTGGGATCGTTGCGCTGCTGCACTTGCTGCAGGCGCTGCGAGAGGTTCGTGGTGGAGAGCGGAGTCTGCGGCTGCTGTGGCTGCGGCTGTCGTTGTTGCTGTGGCTGCTGCTGCTGCTGATGCGGAGGCTGCTGCTGCTGTAAGTGCTGCTGATTGGAGCGTGGAGCCGATTGCTTCTGACTGCGGTTGTCCAGCGGTTGTTCGCGATCCCTCTCACGGTCGCGCGGCTGCTGTCCTCGGCCAGATTTCTTAAATTCCATGGCATTCTGGCGGGCTGGACCGCCGTTCATCCGACCAAAGTTTCGGTTTTTGGGCTCACGCTCTCGTTCGCGATCGCGCTCACGCTCCCTTTCGCGCTCTCGCTCCTGGGATCTATTGGGATTTGAGCTGCTGGCCACGCTTTGCTGCTTTTCCACGCCTGCACCTCCAGCACCGCCGGAGCGTCGGTTCTCCTTCTCCTCCCGGGAGGACGAGGCGCGCGGTCCACGCGGCTTGCGCTCATTGAGGGCCGGGAAGTCCTGGGGTCGAGGTGGCTTGCGCTCCTTATTGCTGGCCTTGAGATAGGCTTGCTCGTCCTCCCAGTTCCTTGAGTATTTGCTTGGACCGCGTGTATATCGCCGACGCCGCCGGGCTCGAGGCGGTGCATCCTCATTTCTAATATCGTAGCCGTAAGCCTGCAGCAACTCGGCCCGTGACTTGGGCGCCTGCTCGCTCGCCTCGAAACGGTCGTGAGACCAGCGATCACCGCCCGACGCCGGCTGCCACTTGCGCATGGTCTTGGAGGCTTGTGAGATCTGTGGCGTCTGGCCGGCGGATGTTGTCCCGGCTGCTGCGAGTCCATTGAGATCGCCATTCGGCTCTGGCTGCGTTAGCCCGACGCCGTTCTCGGGCTCGACTAGAACGTCGCCCTCCGTTTCCGCAGTCCGGTCGTCGTGCTCATAGAAGGTGCCGCGTTTGGGGATGTACTGGGGATTGCTTCGGTCCTCGTCAACTTTCTTCTGAGCCTCGCTGTCGGCGATGGACCGGTCTTGAGCATGCTCCGCCTCGCCATCGTCCGTCTCGCTGCCCTCGTCCTCTTCGTCCGTTTCCGTTTCCTCCTCGCTACCGCTTCCACTGGCACTACCGCTACCGCTCTCCTCGTCGTCGTAGTCCTCGCCGCCCTCTAGATCGCTCGCCGTGTCGTACTCGGAGTCGTGTGGATGCGAGTTAGAGTTAGGCTCCTGGGTAGGTGAGGTACCTGGCTCCACGTCCGCTCCAGCGCCATCCGTCGTCGTTGGCGACTCCAACTCACCAGTGCTCGGGGGCGTAGCCAAGGGTATGTCGGTCGGCGGGGTAACCGTAGGTTTCTCCACTTCGGCCATCGTGGGGATATTTTCTTCTTTTTACTCGCTACTGCTGCTGTCCTGCGTCTCCTCTACTAATGTGCGAATTCTCGCTCAGCGCTTAATTCGTTGCCAAGTCTACTTTTAGGAATTGTATCTGTATCTGTGTTGCTTTAAAACGAAATTTTCGCAGTTTTCTCGACAACAACGCAATCAGAAAATAGAAAGTGTCTAGGGTTACCTTTTAAAATATCAATATATCGATATTTTTTCTAAAGATGATATATTTATATCACGTAATATCGAAATCGCGATATTTTTATTTGAAATTTTGCGATACTTTTGAGAAGGCGGTCATTTCAAACAGATTTGCATGAAATTAAAACCTAAATTCTTAAATAATATAAAATGGCTATATCTCGGAGCAGATACAAATATGTTAAAAAACAGCGAAATAAAATTGTTTTCCATAAAGTTCTGGATTTCTAGTAGTCCGATTTTCATAAAATTAAAACCAAAATTCTGGAATTATACAAAATAGCCATGTATTATGTTGAAAACTGGCCAAGTTATAGATTTTTCCTACAAAATTTCCGATCGTTTCGTTTCCTGAAAGGGTATTAAAAAGCCTTTTACGATAAATCCGCAGCTCTTATAAGCTTGTTCATTTTTAGATAAGTATTTATTTAATCCGCATGACCTACGTGCTATAACGTAGGTTTCAAACCCTGTCTTCAGTAGAGGATGATCTATTGTCCTTTACTGTCCTTTGGTCGGAAAATATTTACAAAGCATGAAGCAATCCAGGGCAGCTATGAGGCGTCGCCACAACCCCCAATACATCAATATTTTGTTAACAACTTTTGGGTATACATTTATTTGGGCAATCTGGAAACTTTCGCCTTAGCTGCCCTTTCCGCATCCGCCTTGACACGCGCAACGAGGACGGCCAAGCGCAACATCGGCCCCAATAATCCGTAAGCGGAAGAAAAAACCACCGGAGAATCCTGTGGATTACAATCTAGTAACGGGGTGCACATCTTCATCAGTCGATGGCTGATGAATTTTGAGGCCAAGGTGTCTAGGCTGGTGATGGAAAATGCCTGGGACTCCATCAAGTGCGGCTCGATGCGTTTGGATAGATATTTTAGGTTGGGCAGAATGTAGGCGCGTACTGCGTCATTGCCCATCTTTCCCAGGCCGATAACAGCACCGTACATTGTGGTAAGGGATTTTCTCATAAGACCCTTTTTGTAGATCCTGCAACGGGACAAAGATGCAGAATTAAAAATGCTCCTGAATTAGCAGCGGACGCCGGTGATCTAACCCAATGACCCTTGGCATGAGGCTGCGGTCACAGTCTTCGTAGCGTCGGACGATCTCGGTGACAATGCTACCCGAGTATTCTCTCAACGACCAATGATCCGCCATGCTAACAGAGAGGACGATCGGATCGGCCAACAAACAGGATAGAACGGCTGGTAGGATTATATGAAGCTGCAGTTCGATAAATACACTTTTAAGCATCTTCTTCTGACAACAAACAGAGCTCCAAAATACTCACATATTTGTCCAAATTTAAACTTTTGTTGGAAAATAAGGCTCGGACCATACGCAACAAGTAGAAAAGAATTAAAACGCGCTGTCGTGCCACGTTTCTAAATACAGCGTCAGCGATGGAGGCGGTGAGCCTGACCAGCAGCACCTCCACCGTCGGATCTGTGGACAAAGCGTGCAGCGCTAATTGACGTTTGGCTTCCAAAGCGCCCACACTGGACTGTAAGATCATCTTGTAGAATTCTAGCTGCTCCTTGGAAAGCGGAATGTTCTTGCAAGGCATGAGCAGTGCTTGCTCCTGCCTCATCCAACCCGCCCGTTTCTTCCTCAACCAAAGGGAGTCTAGGGGCGCATTGGGAGGAATCTGAACGGCTAAAGAATTCTCTGGTTTATAAATACGGTCGCCATTGACCTGCATTATCCGAGCCTCAGGGGTTCTTTGGGTGGAATTCATTGCGGGTATTACTTTTACAGGATTCTCCAACAGCTTCCCACGCAGAAGCAGCCTGGAGAATACATCAGGACACAGGGTACGAGCAGCGTGTTGGATGTGGGACAGCCGCACGCGATCATCCCGAGTGCGGCGCGCATATTTGCCAGACTCGTTCAACAGTTCTTTAATGTCTTCAGTGACTTTGAGCGATAGCCACTTGAGCTCATTCTCGCCGAGCTTCTGTCCTGTGCTGTGCAATGAAATCGAGGTCAGAGAGTCCTCGGAGAACGATTTCCTCTTACGACGGATTTCTTCATTTTCTTTATCAGCGGACATTTTTCCAATTTAGTCAAAACTGTCAAAACTGACACTGGAGGTGGGATTTTGTAGGGCGATAGGAAGTGCGCTTTAGAAAGTTCGATTACAGCTTCAAAAAGATGAAGATTATCGAAAATCGCAGAGAAAGTTTGATTATTTTCTACATCTTCGGGATTACTAGATTAATAAAATATATTTTAATTGAATAAAGTCTCAGGCCTGTGCGCAGGAATCATCCAAAGGGGGTTTTAACCTAAAATTAGGAAAACAATATCGAAATAAAATTGTTTTCAATATTAATTGCTTCCCATATTTCAAAAATTTGTCACTGAAAAAACAAATTCTTAGAATTAAGTATAAATTGTCAAGTTCTTTGCATTTTTAAATAATAAATGCTGTATTGTTTATAAAAATGAATGTGGAAAAATGCTCAATGGGGGGGGGTTACAACCCCAAAAACCCTCCTTGCGCACGGGCCTGGATTGGTTGGCTTAAAAATGAAAAAAAAATAACATGAACATGAACATGCTTTTTCATAGTAATCTTTAATTTAATAGAACCCAACGCGTACCTAGATTTTTTGATTGGATAATTAATACTAGCAAAAGTAAGCCCAAATTCGGTAGAGAATAAAGCCGAGCAACAGCAAAACTATCAAAGCTCGTCCCGCTTGATGCAGTCAGGATCGCAGATCCGTGAGGGGCACGTACATCACGCCCATGAGCCGCGTCATCTTCACCTGGCCGTGGGCGTCCTTGTCGTACTGTAAATATTTATTTAGATGAAATGCTTGGGGATAAAAAAAGAGGATGTGCCCACCTGTTGCATATACTGGGAACCGCCTTCGGGGCCAACAGGCACTACAAGGCGTCCGCCGTTGGCCAGTTGGTTTATTAGTTCGGTGGGCGTGTCCGGAGCAGCTGCTCCCACATGGATGGCATTGTAGGGAGCACTAGCCGGGTAACCCTTGCGTCCGTCGCCCTCAATTATCTGCAATTGCCCCGAACTTAGCATGCCGCCGTCGTCCGCATTAAGATTGGCCTTGCTCATTCGCACCAGATCCGCCTGGTGCTCGATGCCCACAATTCGTGTCTCGGCACTGTCGCCTTTCGCCTTGATGTAGCGATAAAAGCAGGCGGTCAGGTAACCGGATCCAGAGCCTACGTCTAGCACATGAGCGCCTGGCTTCAGATGGTCACGCAGATATTCCAATGCAAACGCATGCTGGGTATGCAAATAGAAGGATAAACTATTAGGTAGATTATAGACAGACTCTGAGACCCCCTTCATTCAATGGAATTCCGGGTCTGCTGCGTGTGTAAGCCCTGCTTGTGGTTACCATATGGGGTGCGCTAATGGTGACACCTCCTCCAATGGGCTGTGGAGCATCCATGTAGGGATTGCGAGGACAGTAGTGCTTGCGGTCGGTGTCCGTCATTGCCTTGGCCACAGCATCGCTCGCTATAACGCCATAATCTTGGGGATTCGATTCTATAATTATCTCTTCTGCAGCAACGCAAATTGCGCAGCTTACCCCGCAACTGGCGGATAAGGTCCTCGTTGTTGGCCCCAACAGATCGCCACGCCATGCTAAAGGCGCGGGCAAACAGGACCAGCTTCAGAATTGCCAAGACAAATTGTTTTTCTCTTAACGTCTTGAATTTGTTTTTGTTCGAACGATGCACCGTAGAGATGGGGAAGCGCCGATAACAAGTGGGATGCATTGCTGGATATACGCGGTTTTGGTGCAATCGATTAACAAGCGATTATCGTCTAGTCGAAATTTTTGCTTAAATATCTATAAAATCTGTGTTTTAATTTGCAATCATTCAAAAATACTTTAAAATGTAACATTTTAACTATAACTGTGATCATCTGATTGATGGGACCGCTTTAGAATCTGGCTCTTTGGTTGAGGGTGACAACCCTGCCTACGCTGCTGCTGCGAAAACCTTTCCTAATTTTGTTGTTTTGTTTTGTTGTAAAGAAGAAGATGTCCAATGTCGGAAAGATCCGCCTGAAAACCTTTGCGGAACTGGCGCCAACTGCCATAAACGTGAAGGAAGCGCCTCTGCCTGCAATCAGCGAAGACAGAACACCGGAGAAGAAAAGCGCGGGAAACCGTAAACGAGGTGCAGCAACCACGGCAAGGAAATCCAAAGTAAACGCAGAATCAAACGATGGCGATGGTGTAATTCTTCCCAAAACCACCATTAAACGCTCGTCCAAGAAGGCGCCGCTGCCTGGCCAGATGCTCATTGACTCCTTCTTTAAGAGCTCTGCCAAGAATTACAAAGTGGAAATGGCGCCGCTGTCGACTACGAAGGCGGAGGTTAAACCTGTTGCAAAGCGGAATGGAGCTGCCAAGGGACGCAAGCGCCTTTTCGATGAGTCCACCACCACCACATCCAGCGAGTCCACGGGTATGTGTGATCGGAAGCCGCCGGAAAAGCGTGTGCAGCCTGGGCGAAAGGCGAAGGGTAAGGAGAACGTAGTCCTTGACGACATGGATGTCATTGACCTATGCTCCGAGGACGAAAGTGAGAAGGCCATTAAAAAGGAACAATCAACAACAGCAGAAGTGGCGATGCCCTCAGAAACTATTCCTCCTGTTAAAACGAAATCCACAATTGCCGCAAAAAGCTCTCCCAACTCACCTATGGTTGCGATACCAAAAACCAACTTAAGCAACCAACCAATACCCACAATCCCAGCAGAGAGAAGCCCATCAGTCTTCACCCAGAGTTCAGCCAACACGTCAACTCTTACAATACCCAGGGGGAGTCCCACTCCCAGTTCCAGCTCCACAACTGGACGCAAGCAAAGGAAGCCGAAACCTTGCCCGCCCTACAAAATCGTAGAAGGTACTACATTCTGCGTGGATGGCTTTCAGTTTGGCGATTTAGATGGCGTCACCCATTACTTCCTCAGTCACTACCACGCGGACCACTACATCGGTCTGACCAAAGGGTTTTCGCATCCACTCTACATGAGTCCCATCACTGCGCGCCTGGTGCGAACATTCATCAAGCTCGATGAGCAGTACATCCGGGAGATTGATGTGGACCAAACACTGATGGTGGACGATGTGGAGGTGACCGCAATCGAAGCTAACCAGTGAGTAGAGGGCTCGATGTGATGTGTTCTTATGGTCTAGCATGCTTTTCCATTGCATTTTCAGCTGTCCCGGAGCCCTCATGTTCTTCTTTAAACTTCGCTCCGGCGAGTGCATCCTGCACACTGGCGACTTTCGAGCTAATGCCGAGATGGAATCCCTGCCGATATTCTGGAACCACATCAACATCGATCTCCTCTACCTGGACACCACGTATATCGACAAGAACTACGACTTCTGCCACCAGACCGACAGCATCGACCGCACGGTGGAGTTGGTGCGCGACTTCATGGAGAGGAACCCAAGCAAGCGAATCCTTATTGTTTGCGGCGCCTATGTCATTGGCAAGGAGAAGATCTGGCTGGCTCTGGCCGAGGAGTTTTGTCTGAATGTCTGGACGGAGCCACACCGAAGCGTGGCAGTCAACTGCTTGCAGTGGCCACAACTTGAATTCATTCTAACCGATGATCCGCGTGCAGCCAATCTGCATGTCATTGGCCTTGCGAAGCTCAGCTATCCGGTAGGAGTACGATTATAAGGATTTATAGGACCACAAACACATAATTTCTTTTTTTAATTTAAAGAGCCTCGTCGAGTACTTCAAGTCCTTCGAGGACCAATACGACATGCTGCTGGGCATACGGCCCAGCGGCTGGGAAAAGAACAGCAAACCATCGTATGGGAAGCGAATTAGTACCATTGGCATTGAGTACTCGGAGCACTCCGGCTACAAGGAGCTCGAGCGATTCGTTCGCTTCCTTAAGCCCAAGCGGGTAATCAGCACAGTTCCCGTGGGTCGCGATCTCTTTGTCACCGGCGAAGTGCCCACCAAGTGGTATCAATACGAAGGCACTGCCTCCATGCTGAGCACTGGCTATCAGCCATCCATTTCCACTTTCCTTAAGACTCCAGCTCGACGCACCGTTGTGCCACCTGTGACATCTGAGAATGAAATGATCTTAAGTCCAGAGGAGGAGGTGGTGGCTGGACCAACAGATTGCGTGACCATTTCGTATAGCACTTCCGAGTGTGAAATAGTCGTCAGAAACGAAGCTACACCCCCACAAGCAGAAGCAACCGATTGCAACGATGAAACTCTGCAACAGAGCAATTCTTTGTTGCTTGAAATAGAAATAAAGAGCGAAGGTCCGGAAGCAGACACCGAGTCCGAGTCGAAGCCACCCATTCCAACTGAAGATGAAGCTGGCTGTGATCCCAAAGAAGCCAAGAATGGGGCTGTCTTGGCTAGCAGACTGACCTCCGATGCCTCGGACGATTGGCTTTCGTACCTCTAGCAGAGCCTTCTCTCAGTTTTCCGAGTTCTCTAAGCTGCGAGCAGCTTTGTGTTAATATGTTTGTTGATTATATAATAAGCGAAGCTCAGCGAAGTCTCTATATAAGTTTTGTTGATTGAATGCTAATGTAAGAAACGCCTTTTGATGTATAAATAAAGTAGATATAAACGAGAACACATGAATATATATTAATAGGTACTATTTTATATGTATTTTAACTTCATATTTCATATATTTTCATATTGTGGAGCTCTAAAATAAATTAAATTATAGTTTATATAAGGAAACCAACCAAATGTACAATATTAATGCGAATAACAATGGATCCCCTAACGAATGTATTTATATATGAATCTTGATTACTTCACTGATATGCTTCATGTATAATTTAAATAATGAACAAAGGTAAAGGTAAAGCGCTTGAGCGTGGCTTTTTGGAATGCACAAACACTACACAGATTGACTACACTTGACACTTGACAAAACAAATTATATTCTCTACATTTACACACACAAACATGGTGAGGGGGAAAGCAGAACTAAACAAACACACAAAGAAAACAAAACAAATAAAGTGTTGCTTGTGAGAGACATTATGCTAATTTTGGCCTGAAAGGCAACTAACAGATTCAACCAAATACATCTCCTGGCTCCTAATCACCGCTTAAAGCCAAACTAGACGACGATAACGAAGCGCATAGACGCGATGGATGATGAGGCGGCGGCCGGACGACCGGTAGCATGCCACGATTTGGTTTCTTTTGGTGGGGTTTTTGCTGGGAGGAGCAGCTCTTCGTGGCCATTTAGCTAGAGGAATGAATAAAGTTTAAGCACTTGAAGTCTCATATTTGATTGTTGGATTGTGTCTCTTACCACCAGGAGAAGAAGGGGCTTTTGTTCTGGAAGCGCTGCGTAAATGAAAAGAAGCGACTTCCACTGGATCTGTGGAAGAAGAAACATGAAATATGAGCGCAAGGAACTATCTCTAGACTACTCACCGCTCGACTATCACAGCCGGCATCTGAACCAGCTGCACCGGCGACTTGCCGTCCCTTAGGGCCTGGGTGAGGTTCAGGATTTGGCCCCGCATCACAGACATCTGTCGCTCGAACAGGCGCTTGTCAAAGCCACGATCCTGCTGGAACAGGTACAGCAGCTCCGTGCAAATCTCCTCCACAAAGTTCATGTCGGACAGCTGGGGCAGCACATGCGTCTTGATCTCCTCGCTGAACGGGATCTTGGCCTGCGGCAGCCAGGCCCAGTGGTAGGGATAGGCCCGCCACGAGTCCGGATGCTTGAAGGGAAAGGCGAGTCCGTTGTCAATGGCAGCGATTCGTATGTGGGCCGGATTCACCACGTTCCAACTTGGATCCGACGTCGCGGTGGAGTTTTGCTCGTCCTCGCTGCTGGTGCTGGTGCTGTCCGGCGGCCTATTGGGACGTGTTGTGCTCGCAGCTTGGCTTGCCTTAGGATCCGGATCGCTTTTGTTGCTTTCGACAATGGGCGGCGACCCGGGCATTTTGGGAGCGACAACGCCCTGCATTGACTTACCGCCAGTGCCGCCCACTTGTCCCGATATCTTGGGGGCAATGTACTTGATCAGCCAATTGTCATTGCCCCGGTCCGTGTTGCGAATGATATAATCGAGGACGACGAGCCGTTCGAATTGCAGCTGAAAGGACTTGGCCACCGATGGCGTTAGAGGTTCGCTGTCGAAGCGCCTCAGCCAGTAGTCGGCATCCTTGAAGCCCTCAACAAAGAGCTGGAAGGAGCCAGTCTAGAGGGAAATGGGAGACAGATGTGATCCGATGTGACTGCTGAACCTCGCAAAGTAAAGAGGCGCTTACTTACCTTGAGGGGAAGGCTCATCCTGTTGAAGTGAGCCGACGGGTAGTGCTCCTTAATACGCTTCTTCAGCTTGGCTTTCTGACGATCGATGCGGGCATAGTAGAAGCTCTCGGCCACCAGCCTGACCACGCGTGTCTTTGGCACCACATTCAGATTGAGCTTGCGATCCACTAAGCTAGCTCCGGCCTCCGAAAGGTAGCTATCGATCGAAAATCGATCGAAAATAATATTAATAATAATCGGAATTTTGTGTGGGGAAATGCTTAATCTTACCCCTGATTGGGAATCAGACAGGCACGTCCAAAACAACAGGGACAGCACAGCTTGTGCATCCACTTGGTCCACTTTGGATTCAGTCTGCCATAGGGCTCCTCGTCCTTTGGCTTAAACACAGCTAGGCATTGCTAGAAAAGGATGCAATTAGGTTTTGTTTTCACAATAACGAAAGACTGTTTCAGGTGCAAACCAAGAGCCCTGCAAAGTTCACTCATTTGCAGAACTTCCCCGATTGCCTGAGGTGTTCATATAAGCGCGGATTTAGTAGAAAAAGAAGGACGCTCCAGGCAGAACTTAAGCCCAGAACGCCTACCATTGCGCAACACTCAATTCGATTCGCTTCGATTCCATCTACTCACATGGCTGCCATCCTTGACGAAATAGGAACCACTGCTACCCTGGTAAATGCGCTCGGGCAGCACACCACTCTCGATGGCTCCTTCGGCCTTTGCCACAATCTCCGAGAAAAGTGGATCATCTGCAAATACCAAAATGCATTTATAAAGACAAACACGAAAGAAATGTCTGAAATTACTGATAAAGTTTGTGCGCAAGAAAAAAATACGCATGATTCCAGGAGAGTCCGAAATCAGACTGCTGGCTTACTCACTCAAATTGAAGCAATTTGGTTTCGGAATTTCCCCTTTAATAATGTATTAATACACCTGCCAGAGAGAGAGTCCGCCGAGTCTCCTTAATGAGTCGGGGCGGCATTGGCAGCATGTCAGCTGTCGGGTAAAAATAACTACACATAACCGACGCGGCTGTAAGGCAGTGAAAAGACAGCGTTAAAGTTCAAGTCCCACTCACTAGAAATGCAATCGAATCCCCTTTAACTCGCGTATCTATAAACCTTGGGAAATCCTATCTTAGATTTTATAAAAGCACATATTTAAGCACGATTTCGTTGGCTATTATTAGGTTTTGTTATGCGACTCAGAGCTTATTACCAGAACTTAATTTGCACAATTTTCCCCCAAGTAAAACTAAAGCGCAATCATTAATTAGCCCGAATGCTACCTATGAAGTCAAAGTTCTCGTTGAACTCTCCCTGAGCGTCCTGGCAAATGGTGAACACCTGCTGGATGATGAAGTTCTCTCGACTGCAGCTCGACAAGCGCGACATGGGGACACAATCTAATTAAATGCTTCGTCTGGTTTGTACCCAAGTTGGAGGCAAAAGTTGATATGGAAATTGTGTGTGGCAGAGAAGCAGGTTGGAATTAGCATGGAAAAAGCGTTTCGATAAGGGGTCCCCGGGAAATCGCCTCCAAATACACACTCACAGAAGTTCCTCAGCGGGCAGTTGGCGCACTGGCAGGGCGGTGACGTAATTCTGCAGGTAACTGTGTCCTTGGAGTCGCGGGCCATAGACTGCGAGTTAAATAAGATCGGAGGGTTTTCCGCATCGGAGTCATGCTCGAGAAAGTTTTTCTCTGCCGCCTTGCACAGCTCCTCGCAGCAGCAGCAAGCGTAGGGCGCATATTCGGAGTTTGTCGACAGAAGGCTGCTCTGCAGTCCCGTCTTGTTGCTCGTCGTGGGCCTCTCCTCTTCATCATCTGAACTCAAATCTGTTAAAGCTGTAATCTGCTCCTTGGGGGGAGTTTTCTCAGCGTTAGCCCCCGGGACCATCTCGCTATGTCCAGTCGGCACCAGCTGCCAGCAGAACAACTTCCATTTTCGAGCGCTTTGGCTTGCAATTGCAATCGGAGTTCAATCGGAGTTCAGTGCACTAACCGAGTGCATCAACATTTACAACGAATTTATCTTTGTTTACGACCGAATGACAGCTGAGTTTGGTGTATTTTGTGTGCTAGTTTGTATAAATAAATTTGACATATGTACCGATGACGATTGGTATCGTTATTAAGGGGGTCTTCTACTTACGATTTAAATTTTTTTTTAAATACTAGAGGATCTGAGGAATACGCCATATAAAGGGTTTTGTAAAATTCGCATTCCTTCATGGGTAAACGAAGCCCGAAAGATTACCACCTCCATACGTTTCGACCATTTTTCCTATCTTTAAACGCGTTTTCCCGAAAATCACCTTTTTTAAACTTTCTGGGTATCACTTCTACCAGTAATTTTCATCGAATCGAACCACTTTTTTTCCCACTTCTTTATCAAACAATTCTCTATGCTTCTCCGAGTGAGATTTTTTTTTTAATTTTTTATTTAATTTTTACACCCTCCAACAGGTGAAAAAACATGGTTGAAAATGGAACTTAAAAAAAAAAAATTATATTAAAAACAATTTTTAATTTAAAAAAAATCGTACTCGGAGAAGCATAGAAAACGTAAAACTGAATATAAATAAAATTAATTTTTTTCAATTCGGGCAAGTTGAAGCGTAGTTATGATACCAGAAAAATTACCCCTAAACTTTTGATGACCCCACTTTGACCCCATACAAACAACGAATGATTCGCTATACACACTTTAAGTTCTTCATAGTGTTAAGTTTAAAGATGTACAAAAGTAATAGAGAAAGAATTATGTCATTATCTTGTACAGTTTTCTCACAATTAATTTTTGAAAATAGGCCAAAATTTCGGCCTCGTAAGTAGAAGACCCCCTTAAACGTATATGCAGCATGTTTGTTTATCTCGCATTTGGAAATGACTGTAGCTACTTAAGTATGGTTTTTGCTTGATAATAATTAATAATTAATAATGATAATCACACAAACACCAGTTCTTACATCCGAAGATTGACTACACGAAATAGAAATGCAACGGAAGTAGAGTGCTTAGGATCTTAGTCATCAATTCATGAAATAGCGGCTTAGTCACACAGATCATCAAGAGTGAAAAGAGAACGTTTGGGGTCCAATGTACACATTTGTGTGATATTTTATTATCCATTTCAGTACTTGTAATACTAATTCCACACAAAAAGATGGCAATCTGTTGCATTTGATTATTATCTTAATTTCTCTTTCCAAATATGTTCTCTATGGCGAATGGGCCGCAACAGTAAATCGATTTGGTCGACGCCCGCAATAAATGTAAATGATAAACAATAACAAAGTACTTTTCAGACACGAATTGTAGTGCAATGCGCACAATTAGAGTAAATTGATTTATTATTCAGTTAAATTCTCAAGAGAGACTGCCTGCTAAGGTTAACAAAAAGATAACACTCAAGCGGATGACTCTAGCTTATTAATGGGTTTGTAGGAATTTGATAGACCATCGAAACCTGGAAGCACACAATTGGGGTTTTCACTATCTTCAAAACGTGTCTTTTAACGCGTGTTAGCTTACAAACCTACCACTGGTGAAGTATGCTTATTCTGCTCGGTGCTTGTATCGCTTTAAGGGTGCACTAGCTCTTGGTAACGATACAGAACAAAGTAACGCCTTACACAAACGGAATCACTCATTCCAAACTATCGCAACGAGCATTCAAAGTATGTGGGCCATAAAATTAAAGAGATAAGCGGGCCACATGAGCAAAGCCGCGACTTAACCTAAGGCAAACAGCGAAGCGAAGTCAACCCATCCTGCCTTGTGTACCCGCTGCATAGAGGGGGGAGCCCAGAACCCAGAACTTGAAGCCCCACAGCTGACCGACCACTTGTAGGACTTCGTGTCGTCCCCAACTGATGTACACTCACCGCCAAATGTATTCGATACGAGGCCAACGTGATCGTGTCCGCGTCCCAGGCCGCCGAGCAGCTCGCTAAAGCGACTTCCGTGGCTGGCACTGCCGCCTCCGAGGAGGGGCTGCGACTCCCGGTTGTCGCTGCCGGCGTCCGTGGACATGCCCTCGAAGTCGATTTCTGGCACCAGGCAAATATCGTCGGCCTCGTCGTGCGGCGGCGGGTGACGGGCGAGGGCAATGTGCGTTGAGGATTTTAGCGGGGATGACGACGCCGTCGATATGGATGTTGACGCCTTTGCGGGTGCGATGTGACTAATCACCTGCGACGTCAGCTGCTGCTGCTGATGCTGTGCGCTGCCGTCGCTAATCTCTTCAGCGCGACCTTTAGATTTGCCATTGCGCAGGTTCGAGCTTCTCTTCAACAGCACTTCTTCTTCGCCGTCCTCGTCGTCGCCATCGTCGTCGGTGTTGTGGTCTTCGTGCCAGCTTGCAAACTGATCCATTTGTGGTTTCTGGTGCGCGGCATCGCCTCCGGCGCTTTCGTCACCAGCCAAGAGGCCGTTAGTGTGGTTTTTCGCCCCATCAGCAGCCGCTGCTTCCTCCTCCTCCCCATTGTCGTCGTCGTCGTCGTCATCCACCGACAAGAGCATAGGCTCCCGCTCCTTTTTCCCTCTTCTTCTGGTCTTCCGTTTTCCAATCCCAATCGTATTTATCTGAGAAATAAGACACCACATTTAAAGCTTCTATTGGAGTTTTAGGAGCGCTGACCCTACTCACCTCGACTTTCGTGGTCAACTGGTTCACGGCCGGATCGAAGCCATTGAGAAGTGGAGCCAGCTGGCTAGATGGCGGCGGCTGGTCCTTTACAAAGTCACCTATCAGGTCCACCTCATCCTCGAGCTGAAGCAGCGGGGGATCGGCCTGATCCCGATCGCCACTCATAGCCGAGTTGGAGGGCAGGCACGTGTGTGGTGTGAGGGGTGGTGTGGGGTGGGCTGCGGGAGCGGCGATGATGGGTCGTTCTCGTCGCAGACACAACAACAAAGACCCGCGCTGCGCTGTTGTGGCGGCGGCTGCTGCTTCTTCGTCGCTTCAATAAGTCACTTTTCGGGCGTCGCTTGTTATCTGTTATCTACTGTTGCGCTCCTCCTTCTTCGCTCGCATGTTCCCGAACAATACGCCTCTATTATTCAAGCTACAATTTGATTATAATACTTGTTAATTGTCTCACTTTTGCTTTTGCATTTCGTATTTAAATTATCGATTTTTGGTCGAATGCTCTTGCTCTCCTGCGAGAGTATTATTATTGGGAAATCGATTATAGCCGAGAGCTCTGGGGTGTTAAAAAGAAGTCACAAAAAGGATCTCACCAAGCAGCACTCCGCGAGAAAATCAGAATTACGCGTCGAATATAATTTTTGCCAAGAACACGAAGCGAAAAATGGTTGGCAGGCCAAAACAGCTGACGAGTAGAATCAGCGGTGCTGCCCACTCGGTGCTGATGTTTTCGATGTTATTGGCGGAAAACATCGATAAAACATCGATGTTTAAAAAAAAGAAAACAAAAAAGAACTAATGTTCTTATTTTATTTCAAATTCATTTTAACTTTTGATAGTCTTTGTAATACAAAGCACAAATGTTCCTTTTTATTTCCATTATAAAGAACTTGCATAGTTCATATTCTTTTCATAGAAGAAAATGGAAAAGAAACGAAATATATTATTTAATACCATTTACATGTTTGTTCTTGTTCAAAGAGAAACTTGTTATAGACAACGGCCGATAAGATGGTCACTTATTAGTTGTTATTCGACTTTCTTTTTTAATTTAATGGAAAAACATCGATTATTCCCCGCCAAACATCGATATTGGCATCGATGTTTCTCCACCTCTACCCCGCAGTGCTCCAACTTTCAGAAAGATGTGTAATTTTGTCGCGCGAACGAGTTTTAAAATGCAATGAGCTGTAATTGTCGCCGCCACGAGCATGATTAATTAACAGGTAAACCTGTTACACCGCCACAAGCTGAAATCTGTCGCGAAATTTGCCTAACTAAAAGGGCAAACAGCTGTTGATGTTTTCGATTGAGCGAGCGGGAGACACAGGCGGCAGGGGTTAGTTCGCTGTTTGTTTTACGATGCTGCCGCTGCCGCGAGATTAGAGAAAGTTTATAAAAAGCCCTCCACAATTAGCATTAGCAGCCAGTCGGAGAAGCAGTTAAGTGCCAAGCAGCGCGAGAGCAACAAGTGGATGCCCAAACCCTAGTCGGTCCCCCCGGTTCAGTGCAAACAGTTCCCGAGTATAGTCCAACCTCCCTCCCAGGTGGTGATGCCCGAAAGCTACACGGGGGACTTACGTAGCCGCCGGAACGGCAATATCACACTTATTGCCGAGGAACAGGTGCGCCAGCTAGCCAATATTATTTCTGACGCCAACATATCAAATCCCAATGTGTGTGCCCTCCCAGACACTATGGCCATATACCACACATACCTGCTATACGTAACGACGTTTTGATGACAAACATTGACGCGGAGCGTGTTTTGGAGTGTGTATCTAATCGCGGAAATCGGACGGTATTCACTATACCCACTCTATTGCTTACCCTTGGATTTAAGGCTAGCCGTTCGTTAAATACTCTACAATCAAGCTCAAAGCTTTATAGAAAAAAGTATCCCTATTTCAAGGACCAGTCAGTGACTCATTGTTTTCTTTTTGGATCTACAAGTTTCAAATACATCCCAGGATTAGCACTACCCTCCGAATAAAAACATTTATCTACCTGTCGCTGACTGATTAGAGTTTGAACGGCGTGAGGGTCCTTTATTTCCGGAAGAACACAAGATATGCGTTATCATTTCGATCCTCACTATCAGTTAGCATAGCTTAGAGCTTTTCTATATTTGTTTACCTGAGAAGTGCAACTATTAATGACGCGGCTATTTGCCAATCTATTCAATATTTCAGGCGACAAGCACCAGGAGACGTAGTCAAACAACCGTCGACAATACCCAGCGGACCCTCAAAATGTCGGAAGCAAAGGAAGGTCAAGAATCGACGACGACCAGCAAACGCAACCTCAGCGAGAGTTCCGCTGAGGACGTTGGGCATACAGCGACTGAAAGAAACGGTGACGGAATGTGGCGCAACGAGCTCACCATGAATGCAGACAGTAAGTCCGCACAGCCGGAGAAGCAGAGGGAGCAGAGTCCTAGCCCTAGCCACCACGCCAACAGGCGGCTCAGCGATGCAGTTGATGTTGTTCTTCGCATTGTCCTCGTCTTAACCTTCTTGTGAGTTTATTTTTTTTTTAAAACCCCACCGAAGAAGAGGTAATTCATGACTCATCTCAACGATATGCAGCAAGCTGGAGACGATGACGGCATTCAGGCGGGAAATCCATCAAGAGGAACTCTGGTTATACAAGAATCCGAGGAGACCGGACATTATCAAGGGCGGCGAGCTGCTCTTCTGGGTGATAGTGGCTCCGTTTCTGGTTACGCTTGGCTTCTACTGGTTTACCAAGGACAAGCGCGACTTTAGAGCCGCCAGCTGGGCTTGGACTCTGGCACTGTGCATGAACGGCATACCGACGAGCCTCCTGAAAATAACAGTGGGTCGGCCCAGACCAGATTACTTCTACCGCTGCTTTCCCGACGGTGTTATGGTCCTGAACACAACGTCGACGGTCTTGGACACCTCCATCCTGGACTTCAACTGCACTGGCATTGCGGGAGATATCAACGAAGGGCGCAAGAGCTTCCCCAGCGGGCACTCGTCGTGTAAGTTGGTTGTCAGTTGTCCGAGTTCCCAGCTAATTATTTGATTTACCGCTTTTTCAGTTGCCTTTGCCAGTTTCGGTTTCATTGCCTATTACATTGGCGCAAAGCTGCACGCCTTTGATGCCCGAGGACGCGGACATACTTGGCGGCTGTGCATTGCTGTGATTCCCCTGCTGATCGCCCTGTTAGTGGCAGTTAGTCGGACGTGCGACTACCATCACCACTGGCAGGATGTCACCTTCGGGGGTCTGATTGGCCTGATTGCCGGCTACGCCAGCTACAGGCAGTACTATCCCTCCATCTTTGGGCTCGAAGCAGGTACACCGCTGATCCGGTGGCCCAGGCGAGTCCAGGGAGTCCAGTACCAAAGGCTAGAAGACAATGGGGATGAGGACGAAGACACCCGGGGGGTTATGGCCGACGCGGTGCGACGGCCTCTCCTCGGTGGCAAGGAATCTTCCAAATGGTACTAAAAGCTTTACTTATTACATAGTCAATTATCGCTTTCCCGTCTAGACCTTAGCTCCTCTTAACGCTAGTGAAGCTTCCAATTTACAAGCAGTATGCGCATCCTATTTGTTGTGCTGTTGGGTTACCTCGTAATGGGTAGGGTTAGTTGTTAGTCTCCTCAATAAAAAGCTGTCGGCAGCACATCGATTGCTAAAAGTAAATTTATTGCTCGTCTTTGGCAGCAAAGTCTAAAAACAAATTTGCTACTTCAAAGTGACCGAAACTAGCCTAAAAATTAAAGAGGACCCGGGCACAGATTCAGTTCATGGAGTTGAATGCCTGGAGGAGAACCTGCTTCTCGCGCTCCTTCTTCTTGACCACGTCCAGGCTGCGTTGCCGCCAGGTGCTCTTACGTAGCTTAATCGGTCGGCTGCCCACGTAGCGGCCGTCCATCTCTTTCATGGCACGAATAAAGTCTGCTGGCTCCCGGAAGCTGACAAATCCGAATCCCTTACTCTTGCCGGTACGCTTGTCGCGCACCACACGCGCCCGCTGGAACGAGGGGAACTTGTTGAAGGTGCGGGTGAGCACCTCGTCGTTGACATCGTTTCCGAGGTCACCGCAAAAGATTCGGAAATCATCGTCGGGCCAGTCGGCCAGCGAGGAGTCCTCCCACACACTTCCGCCAGCGATCCGAACCGTCTTGCGATCCTTTTTCTTGCGCTCCGTCGTCTGGAATGACTGCAGAGCCGAAGAGGCGCGCGCCGCCTTGATAGCCTCCTCGGCAATGGGATTCGGGCCGGACTTCTCCGCCTTCAGCTTCTTCAGCTTTTGCGTCACGTCAAACGACACGGCGTTGATATCAATGGAGGGCGCGGCGGCGACAGTGGGCACGTGAACGGACTGCCGGCACTGGTACAGCTTGGGAGCACTGCTTAGGACCACGGGCGTGGCGGACATCGGCTTGCCATGATTAGATGACGATGAACTACTGCCGTTGCCTGTGGGCACGAAGGTGGACATAAACGTGGGCGGCGGCGGGATCGGTGGCGGTGGCACAGTTAACCGCGACCCCCCACCACCCGTGGGCTGGTGTTGCTGCAGCTTCTGCTGCACATTGTTGTAGGTGTTGGCGGCGATGATGGGCCGCACTTGGTTGGGCACAAAAAGGTTGCGGGCGGGAGGCTTGGAGATCTCTGCCTCGAAACGGGACAACTCGTCCTCGATGTTGCGGCGTTTTGAGCCCATTCTGAGGGGTTCAAGCAATCGCTTTCGCTTTAATAATTCACAAATTAAACAAAATTTCACGAAAAACGCTGCTGACAACAGCTGCTTAGTTAGAGGTGTGCGCGTGGCGATAGTTTAGCCGTGACTCGTGACTAGATTGGTATAGATACGCTATCGAATAATAAAATCGATATAATATCGATTGTGAATCATTGAGGTTTTTCCAGCTCTAGGAAGTCGCTGTTTTCCACGATCTAATACATAATAATTAAATTAAAAGTCGTTGGAAAACCCCCAAGCTGTGATAGCAACAAGTATACCGAGCAAGTGTCGTGCAGTAAAAAGCAATAATCTCCTTTGTGCTCACACACGGTCACGGCGCAAAGGCACGGAACCCACACCCACACAGGCACACGAACGAAAGTCGCGCAGAGACAACAAATCGAAAAACGAAGTGTGGAAAAACCCCGAAAAAACCAGAGTTTAT
Source organism: Drosophila burlai (assembly GCA_008042655.1). Classification (NCBI taxonomy): domain Eukaryota; kingdom Metazoa; phylum Arthropoda; class Insecta; order Diptera; family Drosophilidae; genus Drosophila; species Drosophila burlai. The sequence continues at coordinate 3,207 of VNJT01017664.1, read as the reverse complement.
CCCATCTTATTGAAAGCCCTACAATCCCCGAAGATGCCACCAAAGGAGCGCAACATAGCCGTCATGGGCTACCGATCAGTGGGTGAGTTTTGCGACAAAATCACAGCCAATACACATACAGTACGTACCATACCTCACCCAGCTTGTGTTGTTGTTGCTGCTGCTGCTGGCGCTTATAATTGCGTAGTATTTTGACAACAGCAACAACAACGAATTCTGCGAACTGCGAACAATTCCATATAACAATAACAATTGCGCCTTCACTTCTTCCACCTGCAGGCAAATCGTCGCTCAGCATACAGTTCGTGGAAGGCCAGTTTGTCGACTCCTATGACCCCACCATTGAGAATAGTAAGTACAGCATCTGTGTGCAAGTGCATCTCCGGTCGGGATTTCCCCAGAAGCGACTGCAGATTCGATACAAGCTGCCTGTATTTTCCGTTCACAGCATTCAGCACGCACACGAAGGTCAACTCGCAGGAGTACACGGTGAAGCTCATCGACACGGCCGGGCAGGACGAGTACAGCATATTCCCGGTGCAATACAGCATGGATTTCCACGGCTACGTGCTGGTCTACTCGATAACCAGCCAAAAGTCGTTCGAAGTGGTCAAAATCATATATGAGAAGCTACTGGATGTGATGGGCAAGAAATAGTACGTCTCTCAAGGTGTCTTAATTGAAGGTTTCGCTTACTTTGATCGATCCTCTTCCCCTGCAGTGTACCTGTGGTGCTAGTGGGCAACAAAACCGACTTGCACCCGGAACGCACCGTTTCGACAGACGAGGGCAAGAAGTTGGCCGAGTCGTGGAGAGCGGCGTTTCTCGAAACTTCCGCGAAACAAAACGAGGCAAGTCCTGGCTGCTAAACTGAAATGAAGTTTAAGTCATTTAATGCCTCGTTCCTCCCATCGCCCGCAGTCTGTGGGTGATATTTTCCAGCAGCTACTGATCCTGATCGAGAACGAGAACGGCAGCCCACAGGAAAAGAGCAGCTGCGTTATATCGTAAGGCTGGAATAGTTTAAACATCGGCACTAGGAACTGTTTGTGGAATGTGGCGAATCGCGATGGCAATACGAAATCGATTATCTCTTATCTACACAGTTGGGCCCAGCGTTCGGCGACGGGGCAGGCCATGCCCCTTGTGCGCAGCAGGAAAATCTACAAAACCTAATAGCTTTAAGTCCACACACAGAAAATAACCAACCAACAACATCAACTGATTTAGATGCGCCCGCAATTGCTGCCCAGCAGGTTTTGTGGCTCGCTTTAGCGCCACACAACAGGTTTAAGTTAGTACACTTTTTCACAATAACATTTCAGTTACAAAGTTCATTTATACAGATTCTAATATTTTTGTTTATAGTTTCAATTTAAATATAATTTTTCCAAGTAAAAATCGGCTTTGTTGCACTTGCAAGCAGGAACAAGGGAGGGGATTCCACTTGGAAAATAATGCAAAAAGGAAATCAAATTCGATTCTACAAAGCTCAACAATTTCGAATAATCGATAATGGTTTTGCTTTCAGAAAGTTTGGAGATTCAAAAGCCAAGTTCAGGTAAAGTATAGAAAATTACAGGTAACGTAGCAATGAGACAATAATTAAAATATAAAAGGTTATTTATTTTAAGGTAAAACTAAGTTGTTAAACATATAGTTCTTATAGGCTAATTCGGGATATCTTTTTTATCTAGGTATTGGAGTGCATAAGTTGGTTACTTGTTCTCGAATAATAAGGATACGCTACTTAATTGTTTATTAAAAACTAAGCTTTACTTAAACTTGTGGTGATAGAAAGTAAAGCGGTATTATTTCAAATTATAATCCGAATATTCTATAATTAAAATGGTTTACTGATAAAAAAGAAAACCTCAAGGGTATCCACATCGTTAAAATTACAAACAATTATTCCTTCACGTCTTTTAAATACATCTTTTTTTCATAAATCTAAGCTTAGAAATGAATTTAGAATTTATTATTAAAACACCTAACACGTTCTTGGTGTCATACGGACCACTTGAATGTACTCAACGTCCAGAAAAAAACATGTTTAACAATATAATTTAAACATAGCAATTAGCAGCTATACAAAATCAGTTTTTACTCTTTCAGTTTGAGTTTTTTCAGTTTCGTCCGTTTTTGAACCGATTGTGGGAACCAGTGTTGCCAGCTTAGCTTATTTATGGCTTTGTCTGCCAGCGTTGCCAGAGTCTCAAGCTCTGTTGCGGTGGAAATTCCGTTAACAGGCCTGTTACGGAGCAGCTGTCGAAATTCACCATGAAAGGCGGACTTTCACCACAAGGCGAATTCCAATTGGACTATACGCGTTAAAAGTTTTTCGATTTTCAAACGGTGAACTTGTACGTGCGTGTGAATTGAATTCGTTCATCTGCCAAATCGCGTGAGATTTTGTTCAACAGCCACCTTAACGGTAATTGCTGAAGCAGAGCAGCGAAGAATTAATTTGTGAATGTGATGTGCCCGAGGTGCAGTTGAAAATCGAGTGGATTTTCCTCTATTTTCTGTATTGCAATTGTGTTTTCTATGTGTCTCTGTATGTGTGTCGGTATACTTGTGCGCAATGCGTGGGCATTTTCTACAGTTTCTCGTTCTATTTTCAAATTTTATTGGTTTCACACATCAGTATACATAATGCCATTATGTTTTGGCCGTTAAATTGAAATTTCTCCAGCGCCGCGTTGAGTGCAACATGCCTTGCGGGCGTTTCAAGTGACTGCATGCATTACCCCCGCCCAATATGTATAGACGGGTGTACACTGCATTTATCAATCCGCTAATCAGGTGCATTGAACACATCTCATCTCCGACTGCCGATGGGTGGGGTGGACCGGTACAGGTACGGCTGCCGGGCGGAGGCTTTTCTTTTTGCTGCCTTTTCAGGCTCGCAGCCTTTTTATCGATTTAATAACAAACGGAGTGGGGACTGGGGAGTGGGGGCTTCAAGGTGGAGCCGGAGAGTCGTTGTACTCTGGGAAACCGGCACCGCATAACTGCGACGTCTGCGGAGATGATGTTCCCCCCTCGGGGGAATTGATTTTATTGTTGACGTACTTGTCCGTGCCTATGTACAATCTTATACGTCGCTCTTGGGTGTCTGCGTTCGGGGTCAGGATTTGATTTCTAAGTTCATCACACTGGCTCGCGATAAGTGCGACAAGTAAGTCAATAGTGGGACCGGCCCCA
>VNJT01017655.1:0-11204 GCA_008042655.1 Drosophila burlai | reverse complement strand
AACCCTATCCATCTTAGTCTTAAAATTTTTAAGTACAATTCGGGGTTAAATGGTTAAATCGATCCCGTTTTGGGATTAAAATGGCAAAATAAGCCTAAAAATGCTTGAATTAATCCCGTTTCGGGATTAAATGACAAAAATATTAAGTACGTTCATACTTAGATTAAGCCATTCCGGTCTTGGGCCGAAATCGTGCCCATTCGGGATTAATTTTTCTATCTGTGTAGGTTGTGAGATTACTAAGTTCGATTTAATTTGATTTTATGGTTAAAATTGAGCAAACTTCCTTTAATTTTGTGCTTAAAACTTAATTTTAATACCGTAGTGTATTATGAAAACTTAGATTTCTATATTAGTGTTGTTTCCAACTCTCGACTTAGGGTTTTGTTAATGTTTTAGTAATTTATGTATTAAAAAATGCATGCCAAAATTTTCTACGCACTTACTCTAAATTTGTAGATTTCTAAGTAAAACTATAGTTGTACTTTTTTACATGTTTAAAAATTAAGCAAGTAATTCGAAAATTAAAGAGCATTACCGAAGGGAAGATTTGCTATATTTGCATTAAAGAAATTAATAAGTGTTCAAAGTTAAGAAAAAAACAGTAAAGTCAAACAAAACTTTAAAGTGATACACAATCTTGATATCGAAGATTAAATAAAAGCTTATAAACTAAATTTGCAAAAATGCTCTTTACTAATTGTTTTACAACTAAAAGGGAAGCTACCTTCTCAAAGCCAAAGTTTGTATACCCTTGCATTTTCAATGCCAATTAATTCCATTTCGGTCTTATAAAAAAGTAAACCTGAACGGAGAGAGAAAATACTCTTATATATAAAAACAACGAAATGGTCCTAATTTTCCTATATAAAACATGGCAGCTAGATGATCTAGAAATCCGATTTAAAATTTTGATAAAACTCAGATAAACGCTTAGTAAGTGCAACCTTACAATTGAAACCTTTTTACAACGCTTATGTTATTAAACACTTTGTAGGGCAAACATAAATCAAGATGAGAACAAAGAAATGTAAAGATATCTTAACTATTAGCAAACATCATCGTCTATGGCTGGATGGTCGTCGTCGACCTCCTCCCCCACCTCCTCTTCATCCAAGGCCGCTTGCGAGACGCTAACCTCCGCGAAATCATCCTCCATGTTATCCACAAAGCTGGAGACCCTATCAACGCAAAACAAACAGGCATTAGAAACAAACACCAGGCAAGGTTCCAAGTTTTCTGCCATCACTTTTCAAAGTCGCACTGCGGCAGGAGGCCTTCGTCCTTCGAGGGGCTGAACCGGAGCAGCGTGCAGAGTCTTAGCAGGCCGAGGAGTATCAGGAACATCCCGGCCACATAGCTGAGCCACAGATTGTGTGGGTACAGGATCAGGCACACGCCGATGACCGCATAAACGGGCGTGGGTCGCCACCCACCGCAAATCGCTGACAGACGCCAGCAGGCCAGGCAGTTGCAGGATGTCCGCTGGTAATTATTCCTAAAACAAAATGAATACCATAAATATGAGGATGGACATATTATAGTTATAGATAAAAAAAACAATACAAATATATATTAAAGCAACAAAAAGAAAGATAGCGACTAAGTCTCTGCCTCTTTTGCTGGGAATATGCTTCGCATTTAATTAAACGAAAAATAAAAGCTGAAGGTATTAAATATTTATATGTACATTTATATTTCCAACTTCGTTATTTTTCTCATTATTTTTAAATTGAAATAATATAATTGCCATATTCGCTTACTCTGGGCACTGCAGCTGCAGGAAAATAGTCACCAGCCATTTGATCTCAATAAACATTACCAGCACGGCTGAAAAACTAAGCACTAATTAAGTTAATTCGTGGCTTTATTCGATTCAGCTTACACTATATAAAGGCCAGCCTGATAGCCATGCATGTAGACATCAACGCCGACGCCGCAGATAACTGAAAAGAAAAATGGTTTAGCATTTCGCCTGTGGGGGGAGGAGTGGAAAGTGTTATCCTTGAACAAGCCTATAAAATAATGCGATTTCGTCTGGGCGAATATATTTATAAGCATATTTATTGAGTTGGGGCTTTTTTGTTTACCAAGATGGGCCCATAAAATGTAATAGGAAACCGAAGAAAAGCAGCGAGGTGCGGATGATAAGTTTGTAGGCATTAAACATATATTATAAAGAGTTTTCTACAACAAGTATGTGTGTAAAGAAAATATGTAAATATAACTGGAATGAATAATATCAATTTTCAAAGGAAACAATCAAATATTGTAGTAATAGTAAATAATATAATAAGTTAAACTAGGAAGTAATACCTTTTAATATTTAATTTCTATGCATCATTTTTCATATAAGCTTTTTTGTTAAAACTCATCTCTTTTGTCAGAGGAAAAGAACAGAAAAAACTAATAACCTAGTAAAAAAGGAGCTTATTAAATTACTACCAAAAATAAACCTTTTGCAAAAGCTTTAAACTTAATAAAATAAAAAAACTCGTATTTCTCAGGGTAAAATTGTTATTTCCCATGAATCCAAAGAAAACTTGGGAACTTATTCTGCCCCCCTCCGTGATTTCCTTATACCGCCCCCTAAAATATTCATATTCTAACCACATTATGAGTCCCCCGATTCGCCGCTACCAAATCCACTTCCAATGTGTAAAATATGGCAAAGAAAAGCCACCCCTCCTCCTTGCCCCCGCTGCGTAAAAACTCAATCTAATTAAGTTGTTTTTATTATGCCAAGCCGCGGAAAACAAATCAGATTAAACCAGTTAGATATATGTGGGTCGTATTTAAATGCCACTGCAGAGCCCAAAACCAAACCAATTACATTAAAGGCTGTGGACGGGACAAAAATCGAAAAAGCGGAAATCGAAAAAACATGCAAAAATTATCTGGATAATTGAAAGCGATGGAGAAAAAATAGATATCGGTGGAAATAGAGGGGAAAACTTGGCGAATGGCTGGCGCCAAAAGGCTAACAACAAAGCTCATTGTCGACCGTATGGAAAAGTTACGCTGATAGGGGGAAAATGGGGACGGAGGAAAACGCTGCTCTTGGCACAGGATGCGAAATGTGAACTGCATAGAGCTGCATAGAGGCCAATGCCTTGTTAATGGCTCTGACAGAGAGGATTTCTTAGGAAACTCCCCTTCGCTGCCCTCCACTCCGAGGTTTATGAGGTTTATGAACTATATTAAGGTTTACTCGTTGTTTTTCTGCATGGCTCAAAACAATTTGTAAGGAAATTAGTTTGAACTTGACCCAACGTTTTTGTTGTGTCCTTCCGGCCAGCCATTTATCAAAATTCTGACATTGTTTTCGCGAGTTCACTATTTTAAGCTCATTAGGGAAATCTCGCTGGCTGGCTGAAAAATCGTTGTGATTGGTGGTGATAAGCGTTTAAGCCAAGTTTGATAACTGCACCACTTGCACTGCACATTTCCTTGAAAAAAATTGACTGAATTTCCATATTTTTTATCTGGATGAAAGATAACCAAAGTTCAGAAATTGCATTTAATTTTAATAGGGGAAAATATTTAAATTAGGTTCCACTTTATTTTTTTACACTTACTATCTGATGGAATTCAATTAATTGTAAGGTTTTTTATTTAAGCTGCCTTTTAAAAGAAAAAATTAATACAATATTGGCTTCAAAAAATAATCTATTATTAAATTTAGAAAAAATATGTAAATTGAAATTAAACAATTTGTATCTGTGGTATTTAGTGGAATTAAATTAAATTTCCCATTTTGATTCAATGCAATTTACTTTCGTGCATTTTCTCTTGAATTAAATTTTAATAAAATTTATTTCCCTATTCTTGTTATGCCCAAGAAAACCGTCTGGCAGAAATAATGTTTTTTATTAAAGAAAGTCATAAAGAGATTCTTTGAGAACGCATTCACTCAGCAGCTTTTAGCTTTAGAATCCATATTGAATGGCAAGAATATAATAAGCCACAGCAATCAACATATCCCGAGGCTTGATTTCCATGCACAAGCATTTCCTACGATTTGTCAAGGGTAAACATTCCGAAAAGGGTACAGAAGAGCAATGCACATGCATTTATTCATGCACATGCATCTAACCCTATATCGTAATTGGCATTATCTTGGGTAGGGGGAGGGAGCGAGGGAGGGTCACCTGTCCTGAGAGTTATATTATTTTGCCTGCATGTATTTCCCAGCACTTGAGCTCACCGAATGAAGTCAGCAGACCAAAAACCCTTATCACAGGACGTAAACACTCGCACTCGGCGGACTGAAGGCGATGATGATGTCGTCCTCGACGAAGGCGTTGCTGTTGCAGTTGCATCTGGCTCATAATTAGTTTTATTTTTAAATTATATACTAATACTTTAAATTACTACTTTAATGTTTCCTTAGTATTGATTTACTTATTTAAATTATCTGTTAATTTTGCATTTTTATTGAACTTTCTTTGACTGACAACTTCTTCTTATATTTTTTTTTGCGCCTTATTTTATTTTTTATTTGTTTCCACTTTATTCAATATATTTATTTCCACTTTTATAGTTTGTTGATTTTACTATTTTTATTAGATTCTTCCGCTCGATTCTTAAGAGCTCAGTGCCATCCAAGAATGGCCAATAAAACAATCAAAGAGCCGTATCCACATCACAGAAGTCCACTACGTGCTTGGCATACTGAGATGTCCAAACATTTTCAATTCCAACGTGAACAGCTCATTACGCTTTTAACTTTCTTTTTAAATTTGCTGCATTTAAGTCGGGCATACGCTGCGTATGCGTAATGTGACACTTTTCGCACTTCCCTTCCACAGTATTTAATCACCGCTATATGCTGCTGTGTATGTGTGTGTGAGAGGCTAATGTCTGCAAATTACCGTTACCATTCGCACTTTACCCCCGCACGTTTTGTGTCCTTTTTTTCGGTTTCAATTTTTCCTTTTTGTTATTTTTTAGGTGGCACTCTTGCCCGCCCTGCCACTTGACTTTATGACCGTGCTCTAAACAACGAACGTCCGCACGCTTCCAGCAGCGCTAGCCGAATGAAACTGAATGAAAGGACCTAGCAGGGAATCGTTTCTATATTCGGAGTCAGATCCAGAGTCGCCGCTGAGGCTGCTTTTCCTACTGCCGCTTTGTAGCCAAAAGGCCAGCCAATGGGGCGGCGCTGCATTCGAAGCTGCTGAGTTGATTTGTTATGGGAGGACGCTCGTGTTTATTTCTTTTTAAATGCTTACATCGAAGAGTGGAACAAAAAGTGGCTTTTAGGTGGAGATTTATGGGAACCACAAATACTTATTCGCTGTTATTATTCATTTAGAATGGAAATTTAATATGATATATTTTTAATATTAAAATCAGAGAGCAAAACTATGCTTATACTCAATAAATTTTTCACAACTCCAATTCTTTTGAGAGATTATGAAGAATAATAAATAATTTTTAATGGATATTCTTCTGAATTGGAGCTTTATATTTTATTTTTATATTAAATTTTCGGAAAAATTAAATCAAAAAGCTCATTGAATGAATTGTTTTAAAAATAAAGTAGTTTCTTTTTAAATAATATTTTTCTATATCGTTTAACATATTGTGAAATTTTTATTGAAATATTTCCTATTTATCAGTTATTCAGTCATTTATAAAGTTTGTAAACAAGCTAATGAGTCTTATTTTAAATGAGAATAAACTTTTACGCCAATTTTTCAGCATCATAAAATTTTGTAAATATAAAAAAATATTGTGAAAGATGAATACATTTTTTAATAAATTTCAACAAACAAACCTTAAAAACTATATGTTGATTTTACCTAAGAAAAAGAAAACCACAAATAATTGTCAGATTACCTATGTTTTATCTTTTGGTACTCACCATCTTAGAAACGTAAATTAAATGAAACTAATTTTAAAATTACCTATTAATTTCTTTAATATTACCAGAAAGTAGCGCATACCCAAAGTCAGTACCATCCTGCTGAGCTTCTTCCCAATTCCAGCTTGATTTTATTTGTCACGTTGTCCTGTGTGAGCTGCTCCTCATGTTGTTGCTATTGCTGGCGTACGCTTGTGTGTGCGTGCCTTCGTCCTCCTGGTCCTGCCACTCTCTGCTGCTCCGCCTCCCCTGCTTGGCTACGTTTCAGTAATTTTCATAACTGGCTGAATGAGGAGTCGAGCGGAGCGCAGCGACAGGAGGCAAAAAGAAAGAAGCTCAAAAGGCGACCAGGAGCAAAGCTGAGCAATTGCCAAGTGCCAAGCAACTACGCAGAATGTGGACAAAAACATTTTCGGCTGCTGCCGGCTTCCTTCTATATGTAATAAGCGGGGAAAGGTTCAGTGAGGAGCACGAGTAAATATTTTTGTTAGCCTCTGCGCTTATTGTGCTGTGCATTTGCTAAGGTGCCTATCGTCAGACTTGTTTGCATTATGCGGCGTTAATGACATCCAAAGTGGGAAGCCGCCCCCCAAGGAAACGCTCCACTGTCGCCAGCATCTACGACATAATTTACAGCTGCCTTACACAGAAAATTTCATTTCCTTAAATTACCGCGAATTACAAAAGAGAAAAACCTATAAAGAACGCCCTAAGCATTAAAGCCCCGAGATGCTAACTTTATATGGAAATGGAAATACTGGATCGGTTTACAGCTAAGGAATCTGCATTAACAAAGAGTTTTTATTTTTATATATATTTTATATTTATATATTTTTTTTTTACTTTTTTGCTTTGCAGAAAAAGAAAATAGTTCTAAATTTTAAAAAATAAATACAAGATTAAGTTTAATAATAGAATATATTACTGTATCCGGCTCGAAAGACCAATGTTTGGGAGGCGATGGCTTTAATATGTAGGAACACAATATAAGTATATAAGTTAATATTTTCTTAAACAACAACTATAAATGATTAAATAACAATTTTTCTTCAAGTGAAGTCTTGCTAATGATTCTTCCCGGCCAGCTCACTTGGGGAACTCCTTGCGCCGCTTCATTATCTTTGTAATACCGGCGACCATGGCCACCTCGGGCAGCGCCAGCTTGGCATCATCCTGGAAGTCGCAACGTCTGGTTAAATGCAGCCAGGTTCTTTCCGGATTCAGGGACAGTGGCATCTGCAGCCAGCTAACATAGTCTATTTTCAGGGATCCCGTGAGCAGCTGGTCGAAGGGGGTATTTCCAATGAAGAACATAGACCTAAGCACCGAGGTCTTGGCCTCCTTGATATTCTGGCCCTGGACTCCTTGAAACGGACTCGGATCATTGTCACCCGTGCCCAGTTGCTCCAGCAGCCAGTCCTTGTTAAACTTCAAATAATTATAGACCACCTTAAGGGCTTGCTTTCCAATGTTTGTGGTTAATATGTCGCTGACAAGGACCTCGGCTATATAATCCGCAATGCCCACATCCAGCTCCATGGCGTAATTGTTCGGCGGACTATGGCTGAGGCGTTCTGATTCCGCATTTGTCAAGGCTAAGTCGTCCATTTTGATGGTACTTACGGCACTCATGCCACCTGCCCCTCGACAGTTGCTGCTCACGGTTCCTTCGAAATCCGTGTCCAAGTTGATACTCTCCTTGGCCTGCTTAAGGAATAACTCGATCTGATCCGTGTGCTTGTCATCCTCGTCAATAGAGCAAATGGCTTCAGAAATTGAATAGCAAATGGAGGCCTTGTCTTCGTTCTTGCCTGGAAAATAAATTATGTCAAATAAATAATTTAATTATTTTTAAAATAGTTTAAATACTCACTCTGCTCATACATTTCAGCTGTCTTGATCAGCTCAGTATACAAGGCAGCAAAAACCACCTGTAGGAGTACCGAATCCCCCAAGGGCCGCGTGGAAACTGGTATGATATCCTGCAGCAAGGAAGCTATCTTATACAGTCCCTCGGGAAGGCAATCCCAGATCTCAGAGACACACGTGAGTGCCAATGACATGGCCTGATACATGCTGGCTCCATTTTCCACCGCATTCACTAGCATCTCCACCACACAATCCAAGACAGGATACACAAAGTGCATGATGGCCTCCAGCCAAGGAGTCCTCTTCTGATTCCACACCTGTCGCTTGTCCAGGCAATCGCTCCACCCGGCGATAGCATGTTCCTCCAGCGTTTTGATAAGGCAGGATTTTATATCCACTGCCTTGCCAACAGCCACAACTAAGTAGGTGAGTGAAAGGACTATCTGGTAGTTGGACTGGCCAACAGGATCTGAAAAAAGGATGAAGGTAAACAAAGTATTCAGTGGGAAAAACATGTTAAATTTTGGTCTAAAATCTTTACTATTTTGCCATTACTAAAAATATAGTATTTCTAATGGCAAAGTTTTAATAGTTGTTAAATGCTACTGGAAACAAGCAGCAAAGTAATTAAATGGAATAATTGATCCCATATCCCAATCCTATTTATGCAAACATCCAAACTTACCGATATCGCCGGCAATAGACTCGGTGACGTTAAAGCATTCACCGCGGCACAGAAAGGCCTCGCACTTTTGCGGGGCTCCCTCTGCGCTGGTAAAGGAAATTTTCGCCACGTTCTTAAAGTTCTCCGATGAAGGCAAATGCTGCATAAGATGACGCATTATAATTCCGGTGAGATAGGCATCCCTCATCAAGAGAATTTTCAATAGATAGGACCAGTCTGCCTCGGGAAAGGCGAGCAGCACCCTTAAATCCAAGGAAATGGCAGTATTGGTGGAGAGATCCGCGAATTCGGTAACCCACTGGCAGGATTGTTCCTTGGGAAAATACCTGGGTAAGGCAAAAATAATCCAGGCACTTGGAAGGCCATGGCGAGAGCTAAACATTTCCATATTGTCAATGCCCTTGCGGAAGACCTAAAAAAATAAAATATTTTAAGCTAAACCGTAATAATAACTAATTGTTGTTCCAAAGTTGAGCTCACCTTGGACAGTACACCCAGCGGAGCACCCCTGAGGAGGAGGCAATAGAAGAGCTCCCGGCACTTGGCATGGATGTCCCTCAGGATGACACTCTGGTTACTCAGCTGCAAGCCCACATAAGCCTCCCCACTCTCACAGATGTGCGGTAACAGCTCGGCGATGCAGAGCAACATGTTGCAAATATCCACCAGATGGAGTGTGGAGCGGGCCACGCTGGTCACTATTTGGGTATAGCGTACTGTCAATACGCTCAGTGTTTCGTTCAGCATCCCAGCAAAGATTTTCTGCGCCATTTTCGGAGGCACCGAATTCCACAAATCATTCTTGGAACCCCTCATATAATGCCACCACATCTGAACGGTGTAGGAACCCCGTTCGGACTCAAAAAACGGTTGAGTATCCTCCCAGTGCAGGCAGTCGGCATCCTGCATGATATAGAGCAATAATAATCGGCAATGAAGATCCAAAAGTCGTTCGGCCAGGGCCTCAGACATCTGTGAATATTGCTTGAAGCTCAGCTTGAGAGCTCCACCCTTTTCGTCTCCCTTCGGCGGACAAATGGTTGTGGTGGCTGCCTGCATGTAAACACTCAACGAGTTCTTCACCAGCGAAGCAGCTCCAATGGTGGCAGTGAGTACAGATAAATCCGCATGATCCAAGGACTCCTGGGAGAGACGATGTATATGCTCTAGAAGTAGATCCGCCGACTTGGTGACGAGCTGAACAAATTTATCTGGATCAGACGTCTTGACTGTTACACTGGTCTGGATGGACAACAAGTAATATACATTTCTTGATGTTTTCAATTAAATGTGTGAGTTCTTACAAAATCCCCTTCATTCATTTCCTTTTCAGTGTGCAAAAGTCCGGATGGTTTTCGATAAGAGGCAAAATACTCATCTTCCCACCTTAAACATAAATATTTCTTCAAAATTATTTTAACTATTAAATTCTCTAACTAGTTACCAACGAATTAATTTAATGGCAGCAAAGGATGCATAACGTGGAAAGTCCAGTTTTCCTCCCACAACTCCTGAGCAAATTGGTTCCTGAAGCACTCGTTGATGTGTCTGTTTTTCGGTGATTTGGTTTAGGAAATATCAAAAGATATGTAATGTTTTTTCACCTGATAAAACTCCAAGTCTCTCTGCAGCAAAATCGGAACTCTATCCATTAAATTACCTTCTTCAAGTACCTCCATTGTGGTTACTTTTTATATTTTATCAAATTTTCGACAAAGGAATTTCGAACAAACAGCTTATGTAGTTCACTTGTTGTCAGGGAAACAATGCCAGTAGTTTAATCGAAGAAAAATTTACGTTATATCGAATACAACACCCGATATGAATTCAAATATGTCAAAAATGAATATGTATTTTCACAACATAATTAGATCCTAGGAAGCTCCATCGACTTTGCTAGCCTTTTTAAACGCCACCAGCTCGCAGATGTACAATATCCATTTATAAGGTGCTCTTTCTTGAATTTAGGTGGCCTCAGCAAAATTATGATAGGTGGGATGATTAAATATTTAAATAAAATCCAAGGGGTAAACGGTAGCTTCTCAAAAAAGGCTTACACATTATTTTTATAAATTATATTTTCAAACAAGAAAGGAAGCTAACTTCGGCATGCCGAAGTTTAAATACCCTTGCAGTAAGTAGAAGAAGAAGAAGAAAAATGTTCTGACTTTCCGCTTTCTCGGGTACTGACATAAGGTAAATGTTGCGGGCGAAAAATGTTGCTAGCGAAAAATGTTGCTAGTCAAAAAAATGTTGCGAACAAACTAAATGAATTGATTTATATATTCCTATGGCAGCAATATGATATAGTGGTCCGATTCGAATAAATTTAAAATCGAAATTCTGAAATAATATAAAATGGCCATATCTCAAATTATATGAAAATATATTGTATATATATATGGGCAATTCCACGAGCAGGTCAACCGCAGCAAAAACAGAAAATATGCTCTAAAATTAATATTTTTAACATAGTAACATTAAGAAATGTTCCAATTGATCAAATTTGAAATCCTTTATCATATTCTAAAACAAATTTCGAAATATTCGAAGGCATACTCGCGAAAATTCGATTTTTCATAATTTTTGATGAAAAAACACCATAAATAAGATCATCTTGTGTTTCGTTAAAAACTTCCAAAGCAGAGGAATTATGCTTGGACTTTTGCATTCTATCATCACTGGGAGATTGCAAAGAGTCAAAAGTGACCACATTTATACTTTTCTGATTTACTTAAATAGTAAAAAAGCATCATGAAAAGTACGATGGAAAAACATGTC
>VNJT01017645.1:0-22218 GCA_008042655.1 Drosophila burlai | reverse complement strand
ATCTGCCAGGACGTATCTGGTGTAGGCGTCGAGTTGGGAATCGAGTTCGAGTACCAGGAATTCGAATTCAATCACACATCACAGGCTGCAGAGCTATCTAGGAGCTCATGCAAAAACGGAAAGAGGCAGCTGTCGCGCGCAGCGGATGTCGGCCTGGTTTGATGGGCGGCGGTCTTTGAGGTGTTGAAAGTAATTTCCACACAACAATCAAATGTAATTCACATGCGAGTGCCAAAAAAAAGAAAGGAAAAGGAAGAGCAGAAATGCGCAAATCGACAGCTGACAATGACACTCGCCCAACGCACTGTGGCTGGAATTAATAAACAAATTGCATGAGTGACAGTCGGGACTGTCGCTCTCAACCAATATTGAAATATGCACGGTACAGAAATGCTTGGAATGTAAAGGGTTTTGTAAAAAAAAAATTGGTTTTTATTTTTAAATGTGTTGATATTATTATTTTTAAACATAATTTTGTTGTAGTTCTAACGTTTTCTACGAGGGTCTAGATAATAATTATTCTTACATAAAAAAACATTTTCAAGAGTTCGGTTTGGAAAATTTACAAGGGTCCAAAGCACTCAAGGGGCCCCTCAGCACCAATGCACTTACGGCTTGCTTTGTTTTTAAATTTCCGTTGGGATTAGCTGCACGCTGAATATTAAAGACAGCCAACATGGAATGCTGATAAATGAAGTGTATAAATTGCAAGATTTCTTTTGATTATACATATACGATAAATATACAAATCAAACAATATTATTCGTACTTCAAAATACCTTTACCTTGCGCCCAGTGAGTCAGTAAAGGGTGTTACGATGTGGGCTGGTGGAATGTAAAAGGGGGTGACACATGCAAATGGAACGGAAATGGCATGGAGCTGTGCAATGCGGACGGCGAATAATTGCATTTACTTGCTGAGACTCTCCACTCGTCGCACTTAATAAATAATAGCATTAACTTATTATTGTCACTTTCTTTTGCTCTTCCGCACCGCTTTCTGTCCTTCCCGCGGCACGTCGCATCCTTAACTCTATCTCACTTTCACCTCTTTCGCTCTGTTTGATTCCAGGGCCCAGCAGCAGAGTGGCGCCGCCGCGGCAGGAGCTGGCGGCGGTGGCTCTGGATCCGGATCCGGCTCACAATCGCGCACGGGCAGCCGCAAGCTGCCGCCGCCATTGTTACGTTCGCGCACACTGCCCGCCATTATTGTGCCAGGACTTCCGGTCGTCTCCCTGCACACGGACAAACAAACATTTCAATTGGGTGCGTACATGCCATTGCGTCCGAAACAATTATGACCAGTTAATTATATCCCAAAGGGGCTGAAAAGTAAAGAGTCAAATTTAAATTGCTTTGTTCTTTATAATCCGCTTATTTATAAAAGGACCGAAAAAACTGAAAAATCACGTTTCACCAGTTAACGATGCAGAAACAATAATAGCTCCAACCTGTTATACATTATTTACACATTTTCATTTTCGACATTAACAGTATTTGTTCTATTAAAGGAGCAATTAAGTGGAAAATAGGAAACATTAATGGATGTAATCTGTGTATTATTAAGAATTTAGTTCAATTTAAAATTGGATTTAACTATTATGCAGCCTAGAAGGTCACTGAACTCTATGTGGGCTTCTTGTTTGCCATTCTCTCTTTTTAAATATATTTCTATTCATAACAAAACAGTTCAATTGAGATAACATTTGGGGCTTGGTTGGAACCAAAACGAATTCGAAATGATTTATTAAGGCTTAGCCCGTCATCAGCTCCAAGCCATGCCATAAAAGCCCGTATTTTTCAAAGCATCCCTGCTAAAATCCATTTTGAATCCTTTCACTGACTGGCCATTGAGCGCCTTGTTGTAAAATGTAAATAAAAAGTTGAAAAAAAAATCAGCATACTGCGTTCTACTATGCTGTTTTGCAAAGGCGTTCACCTGAATGCTATCTGACGTGGGAATCCTGTCCAGCAGATTCGATCTACTCATTAATTAGAGGAATAAGGGAATGATTGCTGCGCAAAAAAGTGTGCTACAGAGAATTCAATGAGAGCTTTATTGTAAAAGGTTTAATAGCGAA
This sequence comes from Drosophila burlai, assembly GCA_008042655.1. Lineage (NCBI taxonomy): Eukaryota > Metazoa > Arthropoda > Insecta > Diptera > Drosophilidae > Drosophila > Drosophila burlai. The sequence goes on along the minus strand of VNJT01017645.1, from coordinate 20,137 downwards.
GAGAAACTCCGCGAAAAATCTCAAATGAAAAGCGGAAAAAACAGACAATTTCTTAGCGAGTCTCAGTTTGCTTGTTACACATTTTCAATTTGTTATACATTAAAGCTTTAAAATGGGGTAATCATTAAAGACTGCCTGGAAAACCATATTTATACAATTATATATCAAAGCTATAGATATAAAGTTTTCTCATCTATAAATGCCACTCAAAGAAATTCCCTTAAATGTTAAGGTCATTCCGATATAAACTAAGGAAGCTTCAACTACTTTCTTTCGTGGAATGTCCGCTTCCCGGAAAAACTTCCCCACGCTTTAAGGCAAATAGTTAAGTAATGAAAAACGATTTTAACATTTCCGCCTGCCACCAAGGCGATGTGTGGGCGTGGCATGTTGTGGCTAGAGAATATGTAATTAAAAACTTTTGACAGGTTTTCAGCCCTTGTTATGATTAATATTATGAAAGTGCATTCGGGACATAAGCCGACATATGATTTTATCCGCCGATTTAACTGACTTTTCCAGACGAACGTTTGCTGGCCAGCAAGAGCCGCAGCGGCAGCGCCAGCGGCCATCGTTGGTCGCTCCTCACACGTGCCACCAACAACAGCAGCAGCAGCAGCGCCAACACCGGCAACAACAATGCCGCCAGTAGCAACAACAACAACAACACGCATTTGGCCAACAACAACAATACGCTGATGGTGAAATCATTGAATTTGCCGAAAGACGACAGCAATTTGGTGTACAGGCGCAAGTCCTCCGGTAGCACACCGCACCAGCATCACGCCACGCACCACCACCACCAGCATCATCACCATCTGCAGCAACAACAGCAACAGCAGCAGCAGCAGCACCTGCAACATCAGCAGCATTTGCAGCAGCAACACCAGCAGCATCTGCACCAGCTGCAGCACCTGGGCGATAGCTCGCTGTTCCACCTCTCCGACGACTTCGAGTGCCATGCGGATGGCTCCCTGCTGCTCAGGTGGGTCCAAAGAAAAAAAAGACAACCCATTTTGTAGTTTTCTGTAAGAAAAAAAGGTTGGAATTTGGAGCAAAGATTGCCAATAATAGTAAATCAAGAACATAACTAGGCTAGCTGCCGGAGGGAAACAAAATTTTTCAAATAGCGCAATCAACTGAAGTTGATGGCTCTAGCATCAATATAGAATGGAATCCGGTTTTATTACATTTTCAATACATTTTAAGTAAAAGCTCAAGGTTAAAGTCTCTTTAAGGGTAAATTTCGCTGCCAGGCCTTACACTCCAGCTCAGGTTAGTGGAACTCAGAGATCCTCAAAGGTTGAACCTTATAGATTACTGTTATTTTCCAACAATTTACGAAAATTTTTCAGTGTCGTGATATTAATCTTCAGTAATCACATTGCAGGATCCCCGCCCCGCATGTGGTGGCGGCACGTGCCTATCGCCTGGCAGCCCGAAAGCGAGCCGCAGCCTCTTCGGAGGCCACCACTCCTCTGGCCCGGGAACACACGCTCCACGAACTACCGCTGGCCGAGGCGTCTAGCTCAGGATCCAGCTCCGGATCGAGCACGACCTTCACGCGACTGGCCAAATTGCTGCATCAATCAAGCGCCTTGGCTGGCAGGTCCAATCTGCAGCCACCGCCGCCGGGTGACAATGCGGTCCAGAGTCTGGGACTCGGCCTGGGCCTGGGCCTCGGCGAGGACGCGCCACGTCGTCTGTCCTGGGAGAGGTGCGTATATGTAATTTACAACCTCTCATCCTGTCCTGTCCCATCCCAGGCGCCTTTGCATTTGTGAGTGCGCTGTCTGCGCTGTCAACATTCACCTTGACTGACTGGTGACCTGGGGGACTGGGGAAGGGACTGTCGGACTGTCGTAGAGCTGCTGCAATTAGCTAATTTCATTTGCGCCCCCAAGCTGGAAAGCTGATCTCGGTCGTGCGTTCCCGTGTCCGCCACCTACCCACCTAATGGCTGGCCACATGAGGTTGGACGAGAGCCCGTGGACGGCTGGTGGTGGTGATGACAGGCCAGCAGCTTGGCCGGCGGTCGAGTGCCGCATTTGTCTTCATTCGTTATGGTTCACGGCAGGCTAATGGAGACACATGCAGTTGCAAGATTAACACGCCCCGGGATACCTTTCCCGCTCTCCTACGGGGATGCTGTGTTAATTAACGTCACACTCGCTCCACACGATAAGTTGCACAAATCAAACCGCAGCTGGACGGACTTGGATGGATGGACTTAAAGGACCTTGTTGGAAACATAAGCCATGCCCGGGAAACCAATTAAGTTATAATCCAAGCTAAGAACCCAAGCGGCGACGCAAGAGCAGATTAGGCGAAATAAATCCAATTAATATGGATTTTGGAAATTTGTTAAGAACAAAGTCTGTTGTACGCTTAGTACGGTGATTCATTTAAAATATTCAATATGCACTAGAAGAAATTTAATAAAAATGTTCGCCTTGTTGCGATGCGGTTTTATTGCGTGTTTTTGGTTTCGCAATACTGAATAATTGAGAAGAGATTCATGTTAAATGAGTTATCCCAATTTTAGCTCAGTTGCTACTACAAAATTCACACGCTTCAATGCCTCTGCGGCTAAATCAAACGTGTCCTTATTAATTATGCAAGCACATTTATCGACTGAAACAAGAGGCAAATAGTAGTTTGGCATCATTTATGGGAGCTAAACCCAGACTGGCCAATAAAACCTAGCAGTGCACAGTGCCACATGTCCCTGACGGGTTTAAGCAATTTACGAGCGGAAAGATTACGCCTTGAACTCTCGTCTCCACTCTGCAGTAGACCACTTGCCAGCGACCATGGTCAGGAGTGTAAAATCATTTTGGCAAACAAGCCGCAGGAGGTATGGATGCCCTCCCACTGCCACTCGAACACTGATTGCAACGCTCGTCTCTCTCTTTCTGACAGCAGGACACAGAGCACAGAACAATGGGCAACGAACGTCCTTGTTGTCTATTTATTTTTTTTTAAGGCACTATTGAGATTGCTGATTAAATATACCTATATATTTGCTGTCTGATTAAAATATGTTACATAAAAATACAGCAAACATATAGGTGCCATAAATGTAAATAATATTTATTTTTTCCCAGACAAGCCAGGTTTTTTCCCAGAGTGCTCTTGGGCAAAGAGCAGCAGGAATGCTAACACCCCGAGCGCTGTTTTATGTGTTTAAACTTTGATATTTTAAAATGCAAAAAGCACAAAACTGAAACAAAAGGAGTCGAATTTTGGGTCGTTGTTGTTCTGTTTGTGTTGCGTTAGGTTGCTAAATTTAGAGTGAACGAGCTTGTACGCAAGCAAAACGACGCAAGTGGCAAAAGTAGATGTAGGAGCAGAAGCAGCCAGCAATGCGCATAATAATAACTGCAGAGCTCGGCCAGGGACGGTGTGAGTTAGCGGCGAGTGGGGATCGGAGAGGCTACTCCCCAGTTAGGGTCTTAGTTGGGGGTTCCTTCAGTCCTCACTGGCTTAATTGTGAATGCATTATTCATGAGCCAACAGGCAAAGAAAACGAAGGAGGCGGACATCCAAAACTTGCTCTGCAGCCATTTTAAGAAAGTTAAAGCCTGGAAGTTGATAAGTCGACTATAAGTTACCTGGCCTTTTATTATGAAAATAATGCACACTTTTCATAAATTCAGAAGTTATTTTATCGCGAAAAGAAAACAAAGAATCTAATGATTATACTCAAACTTTGGGCTTTATCTTCAAGATTAAGCTTGAAAATCATTTGGATATATAAAAATTGCATTGTATTTTACATTGGTACAGATCAATCTCACTTACTTTCCTCTAATTAAGTAACCATCTTAAAAAAAAACTCTTGATTTAGGTAAGTCTTTTTCTCTTCCTCATGAAACCCATAAAACCCTTGCCATTTAAGAGTACGCGGTATGACAGAGAAAGACACGAAGCGAAGCCAATAAAACAGTGTCCTGCCACCGAGTTGCCAGTCTGGTGTTGGGGATAAACTTTTGTGCGTCTTGTTGCCGCCACCGCTTTTGCCACTGTGAAGCCGAAAGACAACAAGATGCGACTCGAAGTTCGAGCAAACGAGCCATAACTGAAATTGCGCATACGTCATGTGCGCCATGCACACCAGCAACCCTCATCAACACACAGAAGAGAGTCAGATGCGAAAACAAATACAATGACAAAACTCATTAGCTTGGCTACGTGGGCGGCGGTGGCGGTGGCGGCAGGTTATGTAGTGTAAAATTTTATAAATTGCATGCGGCTCCGCGTCCAAAAAAAAAAAACAAAAGTTTAACTAAAAGCCTCGGCAAAGTCGCCGAGTTTCTGATGTCAACATCAATTTGTGTGGCATAGCCGCCATTCTGTTTCTGATTTATTTTCAGTTTCACTTTGCGGCCTTTGTTGCCGGGTGGCGTGCACTCAGGATAATTTGAACACTAAATACCACTTAGCACGGAAAAAGGACTGACCGTTATATACTACATATTTATAAATTATGATGATGTCTTTTTTGATTCATTTGAAATCCCTTTATAGATTAGCTGAATATATATTTAATCGGTTCAAGTCAATCCTAATAAGTATAACCTTCTATATCCAGTTGGTAGACAATATTTTTCTCCAAGTGTATGAGTGAATGTGTGTCGCATAAAAGGTCGGAAAATGCGAATGGAAACTCTGAGGCCTGATGATGAGCGACAGACAAACGCAAAATTTGGCAGATGCGACCCTGAAAGAGTCCCCCGGTTGAAGTTGGCCAGCAGTCATTAGGCCTAATGTACGGCTCATTTGACCAGGCCAAATTCAGAGACCGAAAGGGATATCGATCGCAATTCCTGTTCATGTCCACAGAGTTAACCAACTTCCCCAATGTCCCAATGCACTTTTCACTCACATCCAATTACTTTGCAGGCGACACTAAGCCATGTCCCAGTCAATTGTTTTGAGTTTGCCAACCCACATCTGAGTCAACTCGCATCCAGGCAGACAGCCAGCCAGCCCTTATTAAGAGCATTTTCCACACTAGCTTGACAGTTGTCTTCCTCTGCCCAGGAAAATCACCTTGAAAAGCATTAAGGGGTTTTCCTGGTGCCACGCCGAAAATTTCTATAGAATTTCATGCCACTTTTGGCGAACAACGTGCGAGACATTCAGGCAACACACACTTTTGTAAGGGAAGGATTGTGCTCGTGGATATGTCACCTGTTCTTGGCACATTGCCTTAAATCACCTGCGATGGTTTTGGGGTTGTGTGAAAATTGTAAATACGGAGCCAAAATGACAAACCAGGCATGGAAAGGTACTCAGGAGAAAGCATTAGTGTCCTAATTTACAGAGATAAAAATGTTTTCATGGGAAGTCGAATTATTCAAGCAGGAAATAACGTACTACAGTCAATTATTACAACATTAACAAAAATTAGATTATATTATAACCTAGCCAACAACTAAAGTATGAATTGTTTAATTATAAATACAACAGAATTTATATGTTTGTCAGAGAAATATCTCATTTTCTAGATCCTTTTTCCCAGTGTTCGAATGTTTATTCAACATACAGGTAGACATGCTCACCTGCTGGGTGTATTCGACCTTGTCAAACGGAATGCTTGGCTCTGTTTTGTTGATATTTTTGGTGAGGCATTGCAGGGAAAACACAGGCGAAGTTTGTGTTTGGCAGAGCTCTTGACTTATTGCCGCCAGTTGGCAGTTAGTTAAAGTGTTTGGCCCCACCGCCTGTATGCATAAGTTAATAACAATCACTTGTATCGACAGCTACTGCTCTGAGGTTTGCAGGCAAACACGCAGCAATCTGGCGGAGGTTAGTTGCCAGGACTCGGGGCATATGGTCGCCTGTCAGTCCTCATCTGCATCGCAGTCCCCCTGACAACTAGCAAGGACAACCAGCCGCAGGAGCAAGTCAAGTAGAGCTAACTCGGGTCTACTTTGCTGCCTGTCGCCTATCATGAAATATGTCTGTGGCTTGGGGTTCTATTTCTTCCGTATTTTTCGCCACACAAAACCGAATACGAACCGAGCCCCACTCAACCGTCCCCCAATCACTAAACAACGACGACGACGACGACGAGCACAACTTTTTGCACCACAGTTCACTACAGGATGTTAACGAACACTCAAAGAAATGAGCGACACCAAGTCCTCCTATAAGGTTATTGGTCGCACCAACGCCCTAAAGAAGTTCCCCACTTGTGCAGAGTGTAAGAGGGAATATTGAGCGGTGGATGGGTAAAGGGTTCCGTTTGGGGGCAGGGGAAGCACTTCGTTTGTTGCTTAAAAGCGTCGTAATTTGATTGAATTTGCGTTGATTAACCGTATTTAGCTGTTGGCAAATTATGAATGTGTTTAATTGCAAACTCACTTAATTGTCTCTGGTGGGTTGAGGGCAAGTAAAAGACAGGGATCGCTGGGAGGTCTTCGGTTTATTATGGTTTCGGATTAACAGAATTAGCGTGTGTACAAATGCATCTATCAGCAAGAGGGTTTCGTCTTGGATACCGCCTGCACTCCCCGCTTTTCTCGCTGGAAATAACTTTTGCGAGGGTGCTGAGGTTGCCGACAGCTTTTGCGGTTTTAATTGAAAATGTTGCGCATACGACGTGATGTACCAGCACACGCACACTCATAGAGCCCGCATTAATATATGGGCTTTCATTCGAGGACAAATTGGTTGACGTTGACTGTCGTCGCCGGCATAGAGAAAGTTGCCAAGGCTGGGGCGTGCTTAATGTGGTCGAGTTTCGCAACTTGACTCTGATTATGCAAATGCTGTAAATGAGCAAAAGAGCGACGGCTGGGCGGGGGCGCCACCCAATTTGTGGGTGCGGCTTATAAATTAATTCAGGGCACTGTAAACACAGCGAAATATGCTGCACAACACAAAGTTCCCGAACTAAACTTCGCTGTGCAGCCGTCGGCAGCGAGCGGAATCGTGAACTGCAAGTTATGGCCATCCAAGCCATGCCCATCCCAGTTCCCAAGCAGCCGGCAAATTAATCCATTACTAGGCCGTCAAGTGGACCGTAAATTGCAGTTTACTTTGACCCGCCATCCAGGCCCATTGCTCACCTCGCTTTGCGGCTGTCCATAAACTTGGCCAGTCATGGGCAAAAGCGTGCCAGCCAAGCAGGCATCGCCATGAAAAGTGCGGAAAAAGCACAGAAAACTGTTTAACTCGAATGAAGAAATACGCTCGGATGGAAACATGCGTCAACTTTGTCAGCATTACCCACAGCACCGCATTAGCGCCAGCTGTCCACTGTTGTGGGTGCACTGGGAGAAAAGCTCTTATTCTAAACAGAATATATTGCCTGGCTTGCTTGTTCATGATAATAACGATTCTCATAAACACTTTGATGCTGATTTTGTCAAAGAATGTTAGTCACAATAAACACTTATGCCCCCACTTAACTTGAGTAATTTCTTCTCAGTGTTCAGTGCCGGGCCAACTAGTCTTGCCGCTTCCCCGGCGAACGGCTTTCTCCGTTGGCGTGGCCATAAAAAACGGTCACATTATGGCAACTAGGCCGGCCAGTGACCGCAGCGCAGCTTAATGGTCTGCGGGCAGCTCATTAAAATGTCCGACAGCGTGAAGTAATTACGATACTCTGCAAGTTTGCACTTGTCCCCAGATCAAGTCCCACCAGCCATCCCCCGTCCTGCGTTTCCATCGAATCCCTACCAGAACCCATTGAGTTGCTCCTCGCGTTTCCTGACTTTGCTATCCGCTTATTTCTTTTTGCAGGCGTAAGGACAGCAGTGCTCTGCAGCGTTCGGCCAGCATCGACTCCTTCGCCGAGATTGTGTTTAGCGACCTGCCCCGCACCTCGCTCGCCGTTACGGCGCCAGGTACCTCCGCCTCTGGATCCGGAGGAGTCCCATCCCCGTTCAGCAAACGTCCCTCGGCCAGCAGCCTGTACTCCACCTCGACAACCAGCTCCTTTGGCTCACAGGCACAGGCCCAGCTGAATGTCAATTACGGTGACTCGGCGACCGGATCCGGAACCGGGAGTGGAGCGGGCACGGGTCACCATGGAATAGCGGGCGGCAATGGGGCCAGCAGCGCCAGCAGCAGCCGGCGGGAGAGCATGCTAAGTCCCTCCTCCACGCGACGCTCTAAGCTGACCAGAATCATAAACGGTGAGTGCAGAATATCAGATTTGGACTCGGAATCCACAATTTATTCTCTGCTGCAATGCTGGCACAAGGGGCGATGCGTGCCATATTGATGGGTGAATAGGGTTGGTCATTTCTGGTCATTTGTACACATATTACTCTTAAAGTGATAGCTAAATGGAAAAATAATAGATTTTTAGTAATAATTGCCCAATGAGTTTTCTAAATTCGAGTGCAAATATAATAACTCTTTATTTACAAAATTATCCCTTACTAAGTAACATTTGTGGCTGATCTATTGTACCTTTCGCATCACTGTTGGTGTTGGGAACTAAGCCCACTGGCCGGTCAGAGGAGAAACGGGACTGAATAGTATTAGCCCATCGTTCTAGTCATCGGTGGCTTATTTATTTCGCTGCAGCAGGCTGATTGAAATTCAAATGCGCACTTGAGTTTTCCGGATGGAAAGCTGGGCAGGCGCGGTATTAAATCGATTGCCACTTGGCCCAAGTGCTCAAAGCTCACAGCCCGGAGTCTCGGGGATTGTAAATCAGAACGGAAAGAGGCTAAATTAAATGAAAAATCTGAAGTAACTGCAATCTGTTAAAGGTCGTGAATTTCATATTGCACCTTCGGAAAAGTGAACTTTTGAGGCCTTAAAATGGTGTAAAAGTTGAAGGTGAAAACTTTTTCTTTAGTACTTCGTGGCTCAATCGGTTGAAATGGTTACTAGGGTTAAAGTCAAAGTTGTTCGAAATCCCTGAGTGGTTTCCTTTTAACAAAACTTTGTGTTCCTCAGGATCAAACTTTTCATGGAACTACACTTTAAAGCCTATCAGAGCGTAAGTTAAGAAGAAGTAAGCTAAGAACTATTCTATAATTTTGTTTACTTTCAATGAAATACATTCTGATTTAATATTACTAGTTAATATTACTTGTGTAATTATATCGACATCCGGGGGAAACTGATAATTAAATGTATTAAATGAATCATAAAGAGAATAGCTTTCTCCTACAGCTTCCAAGACCAAGGCTTAAGATAACGAAAAACAGAAATGGGTTCTTTCCCTTAATCTCCCCCGCGTTATCACTGCCCCCAGCATAGACGCTTGAAGCAACGAAGCCGCCGAATAGCCAGAGTGGGCAGTTTAGCTTTTTCGCCCAATCCAGTTTTTTTAAAGGGAAATCCATACACACACATATGTATGTATGTACAAAACTAAAGGATATTCTTAAAGGATAATGTTAAAGGATATTCTTATTTCTACAAAATAATTATGATTGGATAGTATTTGGTTTTATTGCCCAGCCTTTTTGTTTCCCCAAGATCAGCTATTTTTCTTGCCAACACTGCGACTAACTGTGAAGCGTTGACCATTAACGGCCAACGCCAACGCTTGAGTCGACTGCGACGCGACGTCAGCGCCAGCGTCAACGTCGCACAGTGGTCAATTTGGCGTATCTACGGTGCATTTATTATACCCCGGCAGGGTATTATAATTTTAGTCAGAAGTTTGCAACGCAGTGAAGGAGACATTTCCGACGCTATAAAGTATATATATTCTTGATCAGCATCAACAGCCGCGTCGATCTAGCCATGTCCGTCTGTCTGTCCGTCTGTCCGTCCGTTTCTACGCAAACTAGTCCCTCAGTTTTGAAGCTATCTGAATGAAACTTTGCAGATAGGCTTCTATATGCTCTCACTACAACATATATATGTCGGAACGGGCCGGATCGGACGACTATATCATATAGCTGCCATAGGAACGATCGGAAATTTTTGAGAAAAAAGATTTTTACTTTGCCAATTTTCAATATATTTTCATATAATTTGATATTCCAGAATTTCGGTTTTAATTTTATTTAAATCGGACCATTATATCATATAGCTGCCATAGGAATATATATATCAATTCATTAAATTCTTTCGCAACATATTTCGTTAGCAACATTTTTCGCTAGCAACATTTTTTGCTAGCAACATTCCGAGAAAGCGGAAAGTCTGAACATTTTTCTTCTTCTACTTACTGCAAGGGTATTTAAACTTCGGCATGCCGAAGTTAGCTTCCTTTCTTGTTTTTTTTTTTATATAATTTGAAGTAGATTCGCACGGACATCGCGAACGGTACATTTTAAAAAGCGATAATTAAAATTAAAATTCTACCATTATGCATATTCTTTTGACTCTTTGCATTCTCTGAGTGATGTTAGAAAAAAAGTTTTGGAAAAATCAAAACAAAACATGGCGTTTTTATAAAAAAAAACTGAATTGAAATTTATTTTAGCATGAACTTCTTTCAAATGTTATCATTCGGAACTTATTTTCATATATGTAACTATGTCGAACAATTTTATTTTAGAATTTTTAATTTGTTTCTTTTCTTTGGAAATGCCCATATGTATTCGATCAGTTGATCGTCTGCTATAAAAATGTAGCTAGCCAGCCACTGTGCGATCGCAAGCAGCAACTTCGTTTGCCACTCGACGTCGGTATCAGTCGACGGTCAACTTTTCAACGGTTCGGAAAACGAGCAGCGGCGTCGACGCAAGATCCCATTTGATCGTTAATGTTTTTGAAAAGCGCTCGCGCAGCAGTCTAATTGGCGAATACCATATTCAGCAGACTAGTGCGAAATTATTCCTTTGAAACTGCTGAATAAGATCTGAATACTTGCGGATTTGTGAAAATTGTGCAAATGAAAAATACGCGTCTCAGAGCGTTTCGTTTCTGCTTCGCTTGTTGCGTCTTTTCGTGTGTGTAAGTGTTTGTATACGCGCTACCTGTTTGCGGCGGCGCTGTGTGAGTGTGCGAGAGAGAGCGCCGTGCTGGTGTTACCTGCGCCGACGTAGCGGAGAGAGTCGCATTTGGAGAGAAGGAGATATGTTTTGTTGTTGCTTGTGCTGCTTAAGAAGTGTCAAAAACTAAAGGCGTCGCTTTCGTTTAAAAAAAAAACGTAAAAAGAGTTCCAAAAATACAGTAAAGAGCCGCGGGGCAAAGAGAAATTCATGTGTGTGTTTATTTGCAATGTTAATTAAATATTACGTGCCAGTAAAAACTGCAATTTGCTGGGAGACAGTTGGACTCTAACGGTAATTGGATTGCATGTCCAACTCTCCTCTTGTTGTTATTTTGTGGGAGCCGCAACAAAAACACCTCAAAGCTGCAAAAAGACGGCAGATACAATTGCGAAGGAGAGAGAAAGACAGCTGGAGAGAAGGGCAGCGAAAGTGAACTTTTGCTTTTGTGGCCGAGGGAGAGAGAAGGGGCGAGCAATTTACTCACGTGTCTATCAAACTGTCTCCGTCTTGATGTTTCTTCTTCTTCTTGTTCGTCGTGCCGCTGCAACATAATTACAGCCAAGACGCTGCCTCTCACTCGCACCCATACAAGGAGGCCCTGCAACTGTAAAAAGCTTTTTGCAAACTGACTGATCTCTGTTGTTGTCTTCTTGTTTTTTGTTGTTGTGTTATTCACAGTCGACGTTTTCATTAAAGTGGTTTGTGCTGCAATTTTAAATACGTTCACCGCACAATGAACAGGTAAGCTCACACACACACAGTTATACTACACCTCAAACAAACACTCAGAGACACACACAAACTCAGAAACCCAGTGGCGTACGCAGGACTTCAGCTCGTGGGGGCTTTATAAATAGGAAAATTTATAAGGATTCATAATTCTTTGGTTTTATTAATTAGAACTATAACTACACAGTTATACCTTGAATATCTTGAAATAAATGTTTTGGTTAGGATGAATGGTTTCCTCGGGAATTTGTATAATTAGCTAAACAGTGATTACTAAATTTAGCATTTTTATAATATTTAAACCTACATTTGTTTGGAATTTTTTTACCAGCAATGAAATGAAATTGCAGGCTTTAACTGCAAATAAAATTAAAGATATAAATTAATTAGTGTTGGTACACTTATATTTTTTAAATATGTAATACCCCAAACGTATGCCTCTGCACGAAAACACTCGCGTTCACAAAGGCATATCTTTGTTAGTGTTGTGCTTTTTTTTGTTGAATGGGAAGGGGTTGAAATATGCAACGACATGAAAAACTTGAACTATTGCAACATTTTTGCGTTGTCTTGGCTTTTGTAAACCAAGGTTTATTCACACCGCCAGAAAGTCAAAGTGGTCGGCGTCTGAAAAGGAAAATGTTTCATTTGTGACTCGGAAAAACTGTCCGCTATAAAACTCTCGTCAAGTCGGTTGGTTTTTCTTATCCCGATGCATGTCGTGCCTTGCGGTTTGTTTACTGCAAAGCTGCAGCTGACAGCTGAAAATTTTCTCTCGGCACGCAATTTTCCCAAGCCACCGACCGACCAACCCACGCCATGGTGGATGTACACCACCCATTTTCCACCCAACCTCCCAATGGCAATTGAGGCTGAAGTTCACGCTGACCATTAATATTTTAACGGTTGTTTTTGGCCGTTGTTACTATCTCGGTTCGTTTAGCAAAACAATTCCGCAAAACCCCCTCATAAAGTTCAAGTGACGCATTCGCCGCTAATTTTTTTTGCTTTTCGCTCACCCGAAAAATAGTGCAAAGTAGAGCATGCCGAAAGTTAGTAGCCTTTAAGCTCGGGAAAAATAAGTTTTTCTAACCATCAAGCACTGAAAAAATCTGGAATATATTTTTCATGTATGTATGTACATATGTATGTACAACTAGTGAAGCTATTTAACTTGACTTTTTTTAGGAAACATATTCATACATATATTTGCCACAATCTTTAATAGATTTATATTTCTAAATTTAATTTAATTCCCTCTGTGAACCTAGCTTAACAGTACGCAGGCACCAGAAGAAAGCGGTGAGGTAATGGGACGGGCATACACCTGGAGCACTTAGGAACGCCTCGCAGGCCAAAGTTTATGTTTGCGCTTGCTTTTTCATTTTATTTGCAGTTGCGCTGTTATTAAAAAGTTTTAAATGTTTGATTAAAAAAGAATTCATCTCAAAATTTGTTGTGGCACATTGCTCGTAACTTTTAGCAATTCCTTAAGTTTGTTTACTCTTAGTATTCTTCTTTTTCTTCTTCGCCCGTCCGTCTTATAGTAGTTATCGCGGTTGTGGGTTTTGGCAGCTCGAAACTTGCGCAGCTCATGGCTGAAAAGCAAACATAAGAAACAAGACAACAACAACTCGAAGCAGAACCAGGCTAAGATATCAGTTGTCGTCGATGTGTATTGTATAATATGTCTGCAGATAAGGCTAGTCTCCCCAGAACCCCAACCCTTGTAGGTGTGTTACCCATGATTACGCCAGAATGTGTGATTCGAGGCACTGGACATTGTTTGCCCCCCCGTAGCAAAATGGGGGAATAGCGTGACTTGTTCCGTAACGAAATTTGAATAAGAACCGCTTTTATAGCACTCAAATTCGGAAACAAAAGGCAGCTCTGTGAGCAGCCTAATTTCTCGAATGACAAATCTCATTTTGCGTTCACACAAGAACACAGTTTAGTGTCGTTAAGACCGAGAATCAGGCATTTGGCGTTTTCCTGGGCTTTCATTCATTCAATAGCTTCATTAGCACCGGATCTGGAAACAGCTCCACCCACGGCTGACTCATTAGGTTCCAAGAAATGTTAATTTATTGAATCTCGGGACGTAATAGGAGCAACTCTTTAAAGGCCCTCCCATCGATTTTCGAATTTCAAACAACGAGCCCAACGAGTCATGCAAATTGGGAAGGCCAAATGGGTCTAAGAGCCCTCGTCGCCATCGCCCCCGCTTCCAGTAACCCAGCTGACCTTAGACTCTTCTCCAGTTACCTAAAGCAATGTCTACAGCCACAGTTGCGGTCACAGTAATAGCCCTAAAGCATTTCAGTTTGAGTTCTGCATCATTGTGGTAAAATACCTAACGTCAGAAATATTCGGCTTTAAGAAATTCAAATGTGATTCAAAATGCAAAGTATTTCTGAACCTATTATTATGACCTCAGATGTATGCCCCCAGGCTATAGCCTTTGTTTGTATGGAGCGGCTGTTCTCATGGAAATCGCTTTACAAAGCAGATAAGCGAGTGAAATCAATCAAAAGACTTTTATATCAAACAATATAAATGAAATGCTTGTCGTTGTCGTTAGAGCTGTGATTCTTTTGCCTCTGTATACGTACAATAGATATCTTTGGCGGGTGAAGCTCTTTTCGAAATTGAAGTTTCGATTGTCACGTTTGTCGCAAAAGAACGCAATGGGCACGTAGAGCCCACACGGTGAGCCCCAGTCCAAACGGAGAACACCGGAGCATGCAGCGCGGACCCCAGTCCGGGCCCAAGCGGATATCCACTCATAGATACATCCGTATTTACACACAGACATAGCCATGCGAGCATGCAAATGAATGGCTATGGGCGAACATACATATACATAGTATGTCAAATGCTCTGTGGCTGCCGCCGAGAAAACTTGGGCGACTTTTGAACTTAATGCCCTCAAAGGTCACACGCACTGTCCTGGTGTGTGTGTGACCCAAATATGTCGCCTGGGCTTGGGCCTTACAGGGTACTACATCCATTGGGCCTTCTACGGAAATTGTTAGGAGGCGTTTAATTCGGAGAAACCAACGGGAAACTCAATAACCTATTCTCCGAGAAATTTAATTTACAAACCTTAATAAATGACTCGACTCAATTTGGGCTCTTGTTTAAGAAGTTCTATTGAAGTGAGAAGCAGCAAATTATTATTAAATTAAACAAGAGTTGTATTCTATAAGGTGGCTTTAAACTTTAAACAAATCATCTTCATTTATTCGTAGTTAGCAATGAAGTTTAACAAGGCTTAAATCAACTGTTAAGAAGAGTAAACAAATACGAAAAGTAACACTTATTAAAGCTTGGGGAACTCGTTAGGTACAAAAATCGGAAATAAATATTATGATAAGCTACAATTAGGAAAAGGGTAAAAAAATTAGTGGATCCAGAGTTCGTTGTTTGTTTTTGAACGTTTTTTGCGTACATTTATTTAGACAAGTTAATAGTGCTTCCCCTGCTGACCAACCATGCTTCCAAAACCCGCATAAACTTTTCAATTTGTGAACCAGCAGCCCACTGACCAAAAAATAAAATCAACGCAAAAACCGAGATCCCTTTATGCACGACAGATTTGCGCCTTGACCCTGCCCCAAAAAAAGAAGTAGAAATCCCAAAAAACAGCGGCAAAAACTTTGTGCAAATCGCGCTGGATTTACATAATTTTAAATGCTGGCTTATTGGTTTGTGTTTGTTTCCACAGCGGATCAAGCGGAAGATGGCATGGGAAAATGGGCCAGGAAGTCGGGAGAGTCCGAGTGACCCGGTCGAAACGTTTATTGCCATTTCAGCTTGGACTTTTTCTGTCCGCATTTCAAATGGGAGAGTGTGTGTTATTTTTTTTCCAAGTTATTTTTTGGCTCTTGCGATACCGACGAGGGTCCCATTTGCATATCTGATTAATATGAATACATTAGTTTCGTGATTTGGCACACTAAACCAATAGAATTAAATGCGTGTACTGATTGCTGAGACAAAGGTCAAGTTCCCGTCCCCCTGAGTCCCCCACTTTATCCCGTCGGAATGCCTTGGGGTCTGGTTACTTAAATTCAATTAGCGTTTCCGCTGAACTCCTCATAATGCGATTTGCACTCGAAATCAGAGACATATAAAATATGCTTTTTGTCTGCGCTTGTCTGCCTGCCTGCCAGCCGGGACTCCCTCGCCTTTCCTCCGCACTTCCAACTCGACTCCGGGCAAAGGAGGAGACTTCAGAGGCACAGCGTTCTCCGGGCTTTTATTGAGGAAGCGGCAAATTTATTTAAATTAAGTCGAAAATGCTTGGTTGCTCGCTCGCTTGGCTGCTCGTAAGTTTGCCAAATGTGTGGTAGATTTGACAATTATGACAGCGCAGAATGTAAGATGAAATCGGCATAATTTACAGAGGGTCTCAGGCAGAGGGTTCGAGCTTGAAGGATGGCTGGGGCGGTCTCCTCTCCTGTCTGCTGTCAGGAAACCCCATTATTGGGACTCTGTTGTCGTCTCTATTAAGTGGATTATGTTGTTTTGTCTGCCAGGAGGGAGGATTTGGGGCTACAATGGGAGGTCCTGGATGACCTCTGTCCTGTCCTCTTTCCTTTTATATCATCCCACTCCACCGCTGACGCTGTCGTCGAGAGCGTTGCCTGTGATTTATGTTGGGCAATTTTGTGCGGCGTAGCTTCATAAATTTTATTATCCTGCAATTGCAAAACCGAGGGCTCTGGGCTCCCAGCCTCGTACTCAGCGCTATCCCGCCCGCTCCACCGATACTGTCATTCTTTTTTTTCAAGTTTATGGGTCAGCAAATTTTATTTATTGCACGCCCTCAATTGACAGTTTAGTTTGATTTGAGCGGGGGTAGGGCGACTTCACGCCCGGATAGTATCAGTTAAATAGCCCTAAGCTGAGACGGTACGTGTCAGAGGACATTGTCAGTCATGCTTGTATTTAAGAAATATATTCGTTATTATTAATAACTCTTTAAAGTGTATTTTTGCAAGGTTTTTGAAATGATTTATAGCCAGCACCTCGCCAATTAGAAAGCTACAATCAATCAATTCTTTTTAGAAAATTATAAAATTATAAGAAAAATAAATTTCGAACTACATTTATTGAAGTACAATTAAAGTACTATGGGAACCGTGACGAGATATAATTACTACTAGTACATTAGAATAATGAGAAAACGTTAGAACTAAAGAAAAAGTTCTCAAGTTGATATTGTATAAAATAACGCCAATAATGGTACCGCTATCAAAAGATAAAAGTAAGCTAACTAGAAAAGATACGCAAATATGTGAACTAGTTCGCGGTGAATCAATTGTTAAGATGTTTACGAAGCGACACCTTCAATCTAAGTCTGTGTCTTGACTTAGTCACCGCAATGCCCTTCGTCACTGACCTCGCCCAAAACGTTTAAATATTAATAAACCGTTTCCGAGACAGACTAATTCCCAGTATCAGGGAGAGCCAAGTGGCTGTTGACAGGTGGACCACAAGCAGCAGCGGCCGGCGACTCTCATTCATTGGCATGGAACAATGTCTAAAATTAGCAAGCAAATGGGAATCAGGCGAAAACACACACACGTAAATGGAAAGCAATTTCAAAAATGAAACCAGTTTCGGTTCGATTGGGGATGGGAACTCTCAGTTCCAATTAGTTTTCTATTTCTGAGCTAATCAGAGACAGGAGATGCCTGACTCTCGATGACTCCTAGACGCGACACAAATTTCATTTGTTCCATTTGTCTTCATTTCCCGAGGCGACGACGACACCTCGCTGCCGTCGACAGACGTCGATAAATCAGGGCCAGGGATCGAAGACACAACAGCCGCAGGAGCAAGATTCGTCCTCCAAGGACCCCAGCTTATTTGTGTTCGGTTTACGACGCTCGAAATACCCGATAATTGATTTTACAACAGCCGCACATATAGCGCACATCCAGACACACACAACACAAAAACCCGCGCGGCAGCATCCTTAGGTATTTTCGGGAACCGCGGCAGCCTAAGCGAGTTTGAAGGCAGGTACATATTCGTATATCGCGGCCCGTCTAAATTTAAACCAAAAGCGCAAAGTCCGGTAAACAGGGATCAAGTAGAT
Organism: Drosophila burlai; assembly: GCA_008042655.1. Taxonomy (NCBI): domain Eukaryota; kingdom Metazoa; phylum Arthropoda; class Insecta; order Diptera; family Drosophilidae; genus Drosophila; species Drosophila burlai. Next base: position 2,374 of record VNJT01017645.1, on the reverse strand, counting down.
TGGGCGAACGATATTTCCTGAAAACCGCCTTTGAGGGTAGGTAGCGGGCTGAGAACTGAGTTGGGAGAGAGTTCGAGAGGGAGAAGTGCTACCCTGCACAGCAGCGGACATATTATTAGGAATGGAATATATATAACCAAAGCTGAAAAAACTTTTTGAGACCTCTGAAATAGTTAATTAATATCATACAAAAAAGTTAAAATGGCAAAAGTGTTTGTTTATGTTTAAAAGTACATATCTGGACTTCGGTTAATAAGTAGCAACAAATACATTTTTAAAAAGTCTGTAGACTATTTTAACGACCTCCACTGTACAGATAGGGATCGTGAGAGGGATATAACAGAAAACAGAGAGCCTGCGGACTGTCTGAGTTACTCACCGAATCACATCCCGATTCTGCTCTCAGTTCGAGTTTAAACCACGCGACGCGCACAACGGAAAATCCTGTCATACAAACCCAAGCGTCGGAAAAACGGAAAATCTCACATAAGTGGGGTTTACCTTCGTACAAAACCGAATTCAAGGAATATAGCACTTAAAAAATAAAAACAAAAAAATTAAGAGAAAAGTGAACCAGTTCTCGGTGACCAATGGAGCGTCGCAAGGCTCTCAGTTCATATGCCAAGCTCAAGGATCAGCAGGCGACGGCGGCTGCAGCTACATCAGCAGATATAGCGACGCCGCAGAAAATCGACAAGGACGAGGGCGAGGACTCACTGCCCGCCCTGCGTCGCTCTCACTCCGTACGCTCCTCGCTCCGGCGGCTGAAGAGCAAGCTGCACAGCCCCGCCCTGCCGTTGCAGTCGCCCTTTAAGCTTCGCACCCAGCTGCACAAGCGCGGCCGGGGATCCTCGACATTGGACAAGAGCAAAGCAGTCAAAGCGCTGCGAATGCTGGGTGACCTAGACGCGGTGGCCGTGCTGACCACCAAGGTGAAAGGCAAGAGCCAATTTGTGCCACTCCATCGAGAGATGAGCACCGAATCTTGTGACTCCGGGGAGCTGGGAATCGAACGCCTAATGTCCACTCTTCCCGTGGGTGCAACGCTACCGCGCAAGGCCTGCAAGCTGCTACAGATCCCCGAGAGCTACTACCGGCCGGCGGAAGCACCTAAGGCAACTCTGGACTCTGACTTGGAACGGACCTTCAGCGGCGAGGAGTCTAGTACTGTGCTGGCGGATATCACCAGGCATGCCCAGCAGGGCATCTACGGAACGACGCGCATGCGCACGGCCACCATTCGGAAGCCGATGCCTTACCTGAACAGTCGTAGGTGTCCTTTAAAACCCTTTCAGACCTTTCAAAACAAACTTTTAATGAAGATGTAACTGCTGGGCGTACAAAGTGTTGTTTGTAAACGATGAGATCTTCGGAAGTATTTCGAATATGAATAGTTTTATTTTTATTTTCAAAACGCAAAACCATATAAACCAAAAAATACTTTACCTTCATGAGTTGGACTGGTCAGCAAAGAATCCAAGATTCCCAAACAATCAAGTTCCCAGTTAAACGCTGAAATAACTTTGTGACATAACAGGAAATGTTTCTGTGCCTCAAATAAAAAATCACGTTCCTTTCCAAACAATCAAAACCTGGATTAAGTGACAGGTAAAAATGATTTAATAGGATTTTGTTGTTCTTCTCTACCTGAAATCGGTGGCCGCCAAATCATTTCTAAAGAAATAAAATCGAGATTACGTAGTGATATTCCCGGAAGTGCTGAGAAAAGGGGTTCCCATTTTCGGAGGGTTCTTCTCTTACAAATAATTTCGGTATTTAAAAGAATAAGTACTAATCGATAAAATATCTCATTAGAATGTCTACCTTAAAAGATGTTTTGTGTTCTTCGCGTGCGTTTTGCCAAACATTTTTATTGCACATTTGCCCATCAAGTTTTGATTTGGGACTTTATTACTTCTCATGTAGGTCAACGAACTATTTGTCAGACAAATGTTAGGCAGCAACTGTGTGTGTCTTTCTCAAGGGTAGGGTTTCCCAGGCCAGATATCCCCGTGAATTATGATTACATCACGAAACCGATTTCCCCGTAACTCGTTTGCATTCCATTTGTTTACAAGCGAAGAGGCGAAACCCGTAAAACGAGTGGGAGATGGAAGTTGGTAGCTTGAGGATGAATATTCATTTCATGAGTGTGCATAAACACATATGTAGATACTGCTGCACACATGTGAAGACACTATAAACTGGCTTAATCCATGGCCAAATCGGGTCGTTAATGTTGTGTGCTCTTGCAGATGCTATCACAGCGATAGCAATAAAGGCCCCAATCCGCCGCACAAGCTCCAGATGAGCAGCTGTCTGCGCTCTCCGGCGGTCTTTGTGCGCCAAAAATCGTTTCACACGCTCAACGAGC